>SNQN01012906.1:0-14658 GCA_008642245.1 Bassia scoparia
AGCGAGACAGTTGCCATGGAAGAAGGAGACGAAGAGGAAGATTGGGAAGAAGTGTAACAATGGTGGATTGATACAATTGATGAGAGGATTTTGATGGAGGAGAAGAGATGAAGTGAGGAAGATGGCATGTATTATTTTATTTTATTTTAATTTAATTTTTATAGTTAGTTTTAGGTATTAAATGAGTTAATTAGTTAATTTTAATGTTAAACGGATGAAAAAGTAATGGCGTCAGTCTTTTTTAACGGAAAAAGTAACGGCAGGGTTACGTCAGCTATTATACCCTGACCTCAGGGTTACCTGATTCTATCCTGAAACTTTAAGTGTAAAAGAGTTATTACGCCAAACCTTAAGATTAATTACCTGAGTAAATTTTCCTATTATTTTTATATTGATTTGAAACAAATAATTGAAAATATTATAAAATGAAAATTGAAACAATTAAAAAAACCTAAAGGAGTACTCCGTATCAACTTATTTAAAACAAATGAAAACACAAGTTTTCCAAAATGTTGAGTAGCACCACCAAAAAAGCAAGATTTAACGGGAAAAAAAAGTTGGTGGTGCTACACTCAACAATTTGGTAAACTTGTGCTGTCTTCGTTAAAATAAAAAAAAGAATTGAATGTTACTTTCAAAAAACTGATAATTTTATGATGTTTTTGACAATTTATCCAAGTACAACTCATATCCTTTTGTTTGTCTTGTTTAGAATCGGGATGAGAATTAAGAAATAATGAATATTTAATTAAGGAAATGTGTAAATTTAATAAAATTATTTATTTAGTACTCCATATATAATAGAGAAAAAATAATAAATGTGTGTTAGAAAGTGAATTTCGGAAAATGGTTTTTTGTCACTAACCATCTTTTATAAGGGTTACTTTGTCACAAACCATCTTTTCTAAACGAAATTGTCATAAACCATCTTATATGATACTTATCATTGTTGACCACCATCTTATCGTCGGTTTTTGACGTTGACTCGCACGTAACCCACTAAAAGTCCTATATTTTTTATTTTTTTAATTTTCTCCCCTCTAAACCCGTTAGAGCAAAAAAAAAAGAAAAAGAAAAGAGGAGTAATTAAACAAAATGATGAAAATCGAAAAAGAGTTTAGAGGGGAGAAAATCGAAAAAAAATTTAAAAAGGACTTTTATTAGGTCACGTGCATGTCACGTGTGAGTCAACATCGGAAACCAGCGATAAGATGGTGGTCAACAACGATAAGTATCAAGATGCTTTATGACAATTTCATTTAGAAAAGATGGTTTGTGACAAAGTAACCCTTATAAAAGATGGTTAGTGATAAAAAATCCTTCGGAAAACAATTTAGATAATTGTTTAACTTTCATTAAATAAAATGGAAGAGAAATAATAAGAATGACAATTTGATCGACAATGGAAGAAAAATAATAAAAGTATTTTAGATTGTGATTATTCATTTTCTATCTGATGAGGCATATACTTCAACTCAACTCCAAATTTTCACAAATGATTTAACAGGTTTTGATGGAGTGGAGATTCATGCGGCTGATGGTTACTTAATCAACCAATATCTTGAGATTGCATTGAACAATATTAATTCACAGGTTTTGATGGAGTGGAGATTCATGCGGCTGATGGTTACTTAATCAACCAATATCTTGAGATTGCATTGAACAATATTAATTCACAAGCATCCAATAGTAACAAATCATCATCACTAGAAGGCATAACCAAGTTTCTAATGCAAGTGGTTCAAGTAGTTGTAGAAACCATAGGAGCCGAAAGGGTTGGGTTAAGGATCTCACCGGCCGTAGATCAGTTCGAAGACACCAAATTCAACTCACTCGATTTAGGCCTCGCAATTGTTGATGCTCTCAACAAAGTACAGTCCAACAACACGGGTTCAAAGCTCGCGTACCTCCATGCAACTCGGCCCAGGTTGGAAGCAAGGAGTTGTTGCTCAAGAAGCCAAGGGTGATGCTGATGCACAACTCTTGAAAAAATTGAGGGTTGCATATGAAGGAACCTTTATTGGTAGTGGTGGCTATAATAAGGATCAAGGAATGGAGGCGGTCGCTCGAGGAGAGGCTGATTTGGTTGCATACGGCCGTGATTTTATATCTAATCCGGATTTGGTGCATAGGTTTAAGGTTGATGCACCTTTGAATAAGTATGTTAGGGCAACATTTTACACACATGATCCGATTTCGGGTTATACTGATTATCCTTCGCTGGAAATCAAGGAAAAAATTGCATCCTACTAGCCTTATGAATTATCTAGGTAGTGTAATACACTATTGTTCACTACCTTCATTCAAATCTTCATTTGGGCTAATTAATCGGTTGATTGTATGTGCAACTTTGCTTGAATTTTCTCTTTCTGTCACACATATATACTACTCCCTAATCGGATAGACTCTGAGGGCATGAAAAAAAAGTTAGGAAGGGAACAGAAGCCTTTACTAATCAAATGATGGTGATACAAATGGGTTTTAACATTATAACCATTTTTGGTTGGGGTTTTTACGTATTCATTGTGGATAGTACGTACTCAATGTTTGCTCTTTAAGGAATGCTAGATTAAATTTGCATTACTGCACATATAGGATCTCACTCTCTTATGACAAATAAGGTAATAACACAAATAATTTCTCTTTTTTTACGCGAAGGACTTAAAGAGATTTTTCAAATAAGATGAAAGGACGAGATGAGAGCAATATAAGGACACTGATAACAATACTAAGCTTGAAACAAAAAAACTCTAGAAAATTTCAACAAAAATAAAAAATACCGTTTAGAACTAGTTACATCGTAGATCCACGAATCGTTTAAAAAGGGCTGAATTAATATGTATGGTTCAAACTCTTCATTGTGCTTGAAGAATTCTTCAATCCGAAGAAACAGTATCCTGAGGCTGTGTGCGAGCAATCTGAATGGCGTGTGCTCGTACAATTTCTATAAGCAATTCTTCATGCGTCGTAATATCGGAAGTGTTTCTCGCTGGAATAATAACAAGGGAAGTCTAACTTGCAGTCACATCGAAAATAGAGATGAGGAATCTTTTGTGTGGGGTTGTCGAATTGCGGATTGAAATCCCTGATCATCTTACTACAATGCATTATGAAGAACAAGGCATTTCGGAAAGTGGCCTTAGGTGAAACAAGCGACAATCTTTGTGAATTTTCTGAATCTCTTTTCGTGACTTTTTAGTGAAAACCTAGATCGAATTAATGAATGTTCAGGACAAAAGGATAGATATGGATAATAAAATCTCATTTAAAAGAAGCACAAATATAATGAGAATTAGGGAGGAAAGCAATGAATACAGCACTTCAGTATAAGGAATGAAGAAAGAAACATATTATGGGGTGGGTCACCATTCAAAGAGAGATGGTAGCCCAACGATTGGAGAATGTGTAGGACCATCGCATTTTTACCTGTAAGGTATCTTTTTTTTTTACGCAGAAATGGATAAGATAAGAGTGATTATTTGTACGTTAGGGATAAAGATGTGAAAATTTTAGTACACTAGAAGTTTCCTTTGTTGTCCTTTATTATGAGAAGCCTTCCCAATATTGCATGATGAAAAAAAAGTATCCAGGATGGGGTTAATATCATAATTAAGTGGTATAATGCTTAAAAATCGTGCTATCGTAATTAGGATTTAACGGGGCGATAGTCGACATATCTTGTTGTAGCTGAGGCTAACCTCGATAAATAAAACTGAATGGGAGTTTCCGTATTCATATGGGTCTATCTTTGCATGCGTATTGGGATATATATTTCGTAATCATTAACTGATAAAGTAAAATGATCCAGGTGGTTACGTATGCTCTTAACGACTGTTCAAAAAAACTCAAGATTTACTCAATTGTCTATAAACAAGAATAATATAGTTGGTTACGATGGATGCATAAAATTTAGATATGCCAAGAGCCGGAGCAAGTGATTTACTGTGGAAGAGGGAAATGTTGATTTATAGAACTAGATTATGTAGATCCAGTTCATAGTCGGAGTTTAATATAAGTTTTGATATTTCGTTTCGTTGTAACAGGAAGAACACTTTCTATTCATTTTTCACTTCAATAAAATTTTTTTGCCATTATTAGTATAACCAACAGATTAGATCCATTGTATTGGCAGTCTAATAATGTTTTCAGAAATTGTTTGTAGTATTCTAATTATGAGGTATGTGAATTAGTATATAGTTTTATAATGTATTTTCTTGATATGTATAAAGAATAGCGCTTCTGGTCTACTGTATTTTTTTTATGACTTTTTTCAATTCTTCATCTTTGATATATTTGAAATTATTGTTTATGAATTTAATCTGAATTTTTTGTATTTTTCATAATCAGACTCTCTTTATTGATTATATGTATAATATCTTTATTTAGTAATTCTCATATGAAAAGTAAAAACAATGAGCAAGAACACATATTTGAGAAAACGTTTTCTTTTTTTCATTGTTATTATTGTACTATGAAGACAAATAAACTCATTTTTAAAGAGAAGCTAAGCTGGACACACACTATGATAAAATGTAATAAAGAGTTATTGAAGTGATTTTGCACCTTATTAAATAGGATATTGAGAAAGCAAAAGTGCTGCTAACAGATCTAAGAAAAGGAATATCATCGATTTGAATAGAGTATTGGAATTGTTACAGAGAACATAATTTTTGCATGGTTTGTTTTTAAAAATATGAATACTCTAATAGAAATAGGTTGAGAATATTCAATTTTATTAGCATAACGTATTACTGTTCTGTGTTCTCAGGGGCATATAGAACAAGTCTTAAGAACTTATACGAAGAGAGGTATGCTAACAAGTGAAATACTAACATATGTAATAAACCTGTATATTGAGAGTGAGTGTAGTGTTTAGGCAGCTAGTAAGATTAATAAGGTTATTTATTGTAATATTAAAAACAACCGGGCGAATTTAACGGAAAAATTTTACACTAAAAGATGTAGGGAGGGCGCCTAGCGATAGGGGGGGCTTGGTACTACATCGAGTGTTTTGTGGGCTTGGCAACGATCCGCAGTGAAGTGGTTGGGTGTGTGTGTAATGGATTTGGTACGACTATAGTAGCCTAATATAGGACTTTATTACATAGGAATATGTCGGCATTTACCCAAACTAATGGTGTTTAAATGCACATAAATACACAGATTGGATCGGATAGTTGTTTTTTATTAAAATAAGTAATGATCTGATGTAGAGGTTGAATAGTGTTTATTGTGTTGAGCAATATAGCGCTTGAAATAATGTTTGTTGTCGACACGAATTCAGATCTGACATAAATGTCAAAGCATTCTGGAAGACCGAGTTGAATCCAGCATAGATTCTCTCTAAAAAGATTATTGAATGCCATAACCAGTTTTAGCTAGAGGACTACCCTCAATACTATGTAGTGGTGTTATATTATACACACAGAAAGACTACCCTACATATGAAGTTGTGACATGTGGTATTAATAAGTTAAACGGTGCGTAAACAGGTTGACATTAGTTATTCTGATTTAAGGGATTAAATATGGTCTTTGTTTTAGTCAAAATATAAGTTACACAAAATGGAATATTGCATAATGAAGTGCTAAACTAAGTAATGCAATTCTTAAACCAAATCTGCAGAAAATCAAATGTGTTGTAAACGCATGAACGAATCCTTTTCCTTATGTTGAAACAAGGAAATTATGTTTAGGTCGCTTATAAGGATTGGATTGTGCCTTCATGATGTTATTGAGAAGAATGTTAGTATGACATTGATGATAAAATGAATGAAAAAACATGAAACTTCAAATTGTGAAACTATTTTTTTACTAAAAGTTAATAAGTGAGTTTTACATTTTGATTTTTCGCTTAATTAACAATAATTTATTATTTTTTGATTATTTATTTTTTTTTATTTAAAAGATTATCTATTAAACGCATAATCGGTTATTATCTGACTAATAAGCAGATGGCCGCAAAATATGTATTGGATCAGTTCAAATTTCACTTTGTTTGTTGATGAGTTTCGAAAGGAGAACAGCTTTGAATAGAAGAATGTATAAGTGTTTTTGAGTGTTTAAGAGAGAGAGAAGAGGTAAAGACGTAGGAAGCCATGAAAGTGTAGTGACAGTGTAGTGAGGAAAGGTCATCTTGGATGAGTAGGCAAAGTGTTTATTAGTGGCAGGGAGGCAATTATTCGAGCAAAATAAACTGGTTAAGTGTATATGAGGCGGTATATGTGCTTCTGGTTATGTCTGTAATACGCTAATATAGCATGGCATTACCTTATCATAACTTCTTTTGGAAATATTGTATGTAAATATTGAGGTAATATAGCCGACTGGTTGAGGGAAGTTAAAGTGCGCTCTGGGAGCGAATATAATCAATTGTACTATAAGCTGTTTCTCGTATATTTTCAAAAAAACCTAATCGAAATAATATTTATTTAGCATGAGCGAATTTATAATTCGCGAAGAGGATTTCGTTCATGTGGAATGATGGAATAAAGAACATAGTGCACATCCTACGCAACTGAGGTTCAAGTAATGTTTGACCGCAAGGTCCACAAAAATCTTCTCGTTAAAAAAATTAAAAATTTTGATAAATAATATAACATATTAAATGAAAATCAGTTTCTGATACAGTATTTAAAGCTTATAGAAATCATTACAATTATAGACAGGCAGAAATGTTGAATAGAAATGTAATCCTGTAAATATAAAGGCAAAACAAGGCAAAAGATATTTGTGTCAAGCTACATAAGTAGTCAAATGAGATCGGGATGCACTGTAATATTGAAAAAATATATATACGGTTATTTTTTTGGAGACTGAATATACTTTTATTTGTTGATGTGAAGTTAACTGTCGGTTTTGAAAGAACTCATTATGTGATAAATATTGAATAATTTGCGAAATTATAAGTATGTGTTGGTACAGGACTATGTACATGAGTATTATGCCAATAGTCGTCTAGAAGTAAAAGCTCTCTATTTCTATTATTTATTTGAATCGTGTATTTATCAAGTAATTAATACGAGTGGGAGTTCAAAAGCATTCGGTTTTGAATGAGAAGAAAAAGGGGATCGTCGGGTAGAGTAGTTAACTTTCAATAAAAATGATCTCCATGGACCTTTGATGAATTGTCTTTGGTCAGAGATGGGGTAAACGAACTGGCGTATGCAATATGTGTTACCAGTACATCGAGAGGAATGGAGAGTGACGGTATTTCTTTTATAGCAAATGCCTATCACATCACGGAAGCCAAAGCGTGATACTTCACACTAGATGGTGGAATAAATTGAAATACGGCTCTGTTATCTCTGGATGGATTGAGGTAATAAGTAAGATGGGTGGAAAGTACATGAGAAGAACCTTATCATGGGATTTGCCACCGATGCCGTTCGGCTTGAAAAAAGCGGGCACTATCACGCGCTGACTACTTTGATGACATGTAGCATAAGGAGTGAGAAGACATATCGTGATGTAATATGTGGAATCCAAATAGAGATGAACACAAGTGGCTTAAGAAGTTCTATCGAGGCTTGCAAGTAAAAAAATGAGGCTCAATACACATAATGTCATAAATTGAAGTTAATTGAATAGGCACTTCGCTACACTTTGTATATCAAGCTATGATGTGGATGAATGAACTCCCTAAAAATATAGCATAAATTCTCAAACTTCAAAGAAAAGGAGATCGAAATTTTTGGGACGTCTCATATAAGCAGTTTTCACTAATATGGTGTGGAACATCTTTCGCAGTTCGGGAAGAAGATGTGATATAAAAGATTGGGACGAGATGTAATAGGCAAATAAATATTCTATCATCTCGCTAGCACAGGTGTAAGAAGTAGTTAATATGTCTCTAAGCTATTACAAGTTCTACACGTCTTTTTATTAAAATAGAGTTCCTCCTTCCTAAAAAAGGAATTTGTTATAACCAGATTGTTATACTTAAAACGGTCACTATATTACTTTACTCGCAAAGCGAAAATTAGGATCATGCTGTCAGCAGCCACATGGAATAGGAATAATTTCATAGAGTTTAATATACTTGAGCACAATAATAGGTTTACTTCTAATGTATGAGACGAGGTATTGTAAATAAAGCAAGCTTTGCTTGATTGGTTGGGCAGCATCTCATATATTAGTTGTATTAGTTTTACCCAACAAGTCCATAGATGAATTAAAGACTGATTCATATTAAAATAGCTTCTATCATATAGGTAAATAAAAATGTGGATTGATGAAAAATTTTTGACTCGGGGAACTCACACAATGCATGATATAAGAGAGTTATATCTGCAAAAACTTATCCATTAATTTGCGGATTGTATTGACTACTTATCAGATGGGTGGTTATGCTCCGAATTGTCTCACTATGTATCCCAAAAGGCATCAGGAATGATGTTCCAATATATTTGACATTCGTCGTTAGGATTATTTTAAATATTAGTAATAGATATTGTCTTACTGAGTAAATAATAAAAAATCCTAGTGGATTAATTGAAGTAGTGAATGAAAAATGGTTGTGGCTTGTAGGTGTAGTAATTAATTTATTGAATAGCAATACAGTTAAAAGAACCACAAAGATGATGCATGGGGGATAAGCTTCTAGGAGCTAAACAAAAAATGCACTAAAAATGGGATATCACAACAAACTCGCGCTTATCATGTAAAATTACAGTGGCTGTGTCATGTATTCTTTGCCATTGTAGTTTTGTTTCCTCTCTCATCTTGTGGTTGGGCAATCTAGGAGTCTATATTATGGAAACTGAAGAAAACGACATACCGTTAATGGGTGTATATTCTCTTTATGCCGTCTCAGTAAGTTTGTGTATATATAGTTTGATGTTATCAGGACCTGTCTACCTAGTTAATATAATCTGGGTTGGAAAGTATTAAGTGAAGAAGTTTGAGAACTTATTTATATCAAGTTATATTAAGAACACGTCCTGAATAGTAATAATAAGAGAAGTAGTATGACTAATACGTTAACCGAGAGTAGAGCACTTTCATATATATGCGAAGCTTTATGGTTTATTAAGTTGCGCGATAATATGCTCTAGAATCTGTATACATCGAACGATCATGCACAGGTATAGAAGCGGGCAAGTCTTGTTCTCGTAGTTAAGTGGTTGCTTATGTAGAAGGGATGAGGAGGCAAAAAGGACGTAACGTTAGTCTCGCTCTCAAATAGGTAACTGGGGGATGGTAGTACTAACAAATTCATATCTGGACCTCAGTATTCCTAGCGGTAAATGAATAGAAGCGAACTCTCAAACGCTCTTTGAGAGGAGGGACGTAGGCGGTTCACAAGAGGATTCGGTAGTCAACTACGCTACGCAAGGGAGTGTGAAAAAAAGGTAACGATGTATGGTATACAGTTGCTTTGTGCATGTGCTCGGAGGAACGGGCAGAGGTTAGAAATAGATTCATACAAGCTCATCCACCGTCGATATCCCATGAGCAAGTGAGGTCTGCGGCTAATCTTGATGAAAATGGTTAGTTGGAGTGATCAGGGGAGGTTCACACACTAAAGGCTATTATTGGAGTTAACCGTATGCCACGGAAGGATGACAGATGAACTATTCAAGAGTGTGGCAAGTGAGTGCGATAATGCAGCAACTTGGGGGTCGCGGGTAGGAGGTTACACATCATGTACGTCATAGTCCTTCAACTTCGGGTGCGAATATGCATGTGAGATAATGGCGTACGGATTTGAAAGGGTTATCTCGGCCAGGGAGAGCTTAGCAGTGTGCAAGATTGAACTTAAGGCTAGTCACGACTAGTTCGCACAAATGGTGGAGGCAGAGCATTGCATGTAATAGTGCTTGATGCAACCGCAAGCAGATGGGGTTAAACAGTTCATTTGAGAATATGTGTCGCTTGGAGGTACAAGAATTTTAGCGACACATGGTGTATTCAAAAAGAGTTGGTGAATTGATTGTAAGTAAAAAAATTCCAGATTCGGTCTCCGTGTGCACAAGGACGGGGTAAGTGCCCTAATAACGACAGACGGAGACGATCGAGAGCATATACATGTATAGACCGAAATGCCCTTCGTCACCGGCGCACAAGAAGCAAGATAACTATAGATGAAGATCTTGGCACGTCAGACGGAGTCGTTAGTGGTCTTCTTACACAAATGGATAAGTCCTTGAACGGTCGGTCATACTGAAAGGCGACGGAATCGTGAACGCTCTTGTAAATGAACTGGGTGTAGACTGGAGGTATGACAAGCAAGGCCTCTCAATCACACACCTGAAGAGATGTGTGAAAGTTGGGAGTTATCAGGGATAGCCGCGTATTTTGACTTCGTCTAAAGCAAGTCGATGGTGTGAGGCCGGATATTGGAGTACCGTGCTGATAGAGAAAAGTCCTAGGACCTTCATTTGCGTGGGAGGGTAGCCAATGATGCTTTAGCTAGTATGTGCAGATATCTTAGTATAATCAAAGGATAGAGTGTAGAAAATTGTGTAAATGAAGGGTTAAGTCTAAATAATACGGGGTGCTGTGTTTAAAGGCTTATGTGGAAATAAATGTGATGATCTCTCATATTACAAGCAGGTAGCTTAGACGAGATAAGATTAATGGTGAAAATGTGGAAATGTGGTTGGGCTAGGTAGTCCGAGATCATATATATGTAGGGGGAGGCCGTGAGAATGGATAGATATCCTGCATTATGTATGGGTAGATGGAGTTTATGGATCTGTTCTATGTTAAATGGACTTGTAGAATATTTCTATATAAAATTTTTACTACTGTTCACTTGACTACTTTTTGTTAAATACTGAAATTTAAGTTTAACAACACGATGTATGAGAAGGACTTGTTCAATTGGATAGGGCGATTCTTCTTGAGGCGACCATATAATATTCATCATTCTTATGTATTATCTGTGTTGTAAAAAAGCAGGGATAGAATAGAATAATTTATATGTAGAGAGCAAAGTAAAGAGGTGTGTTTGTTTGTTAATAAAAATATTTTAATCGAAGTTTTCCACACTATCAATATCTATGCTAATAAATAAATTGGACGACCATCTCAATAGCTTGAAATAAACTAAGTAGCAATAGCTATTTAAATTCTATACTATCTCTGATTTCAGTGAGCTCTGGTATTTTTCTGTGATGCAATAATTCAATGTATATTCATTTGCACATCTTGTACTGTGATTCTTCTTCTTCTCTCGTCTTGTTTCATGATTTCCTTTTATTTTGTTCTTTTTGCTCTTCTTAATCTACTATGCTTCTGCTAGTTTCTCACTTTCTCTGGGCGTATTTTCTCTTAGGTCTTAGCTAAGTGATCATTTGGACGCTTCTACCTGATTATATTGTATGCTTCATGGGCCGTCTAGGCATCAAAGGGTGCGAACAGTAGTTCTCATCTCTGACCCTTGATGAGCTACGAAGTAGTATTAATCTTTCTGACATGCTCATACAGAGTTAAGGCGCAAGGACTTTGTCTCAAAGGTGTTTGTGTTATTCATATAAGATTGAGTTAACTTAGAGCCTATGGTATGAAGCGCGTTCGGTTGGTTGTAGTCCTTCTTTGTAGAAGAAGTTAGTTCGAATCGGCGATATGAGAAGTATCTTGAACCCACTTGTAGTAGCTAGGCAGGAGTAACAGAGATCATCCAGCAGTCTAGTAATAGGAACAGCCTTAATATGGAGTGATTTGGAGGGCTGCGGTTCAGACGACTGGGATACTTGTTTGTAATATATCGCCAGATGGCCGGCACAGGAAATACTATACGCAAACGTTCATAAGAATGAGTAGAATAAAGTTCAAAGGCCTATCCAGGTTCATCAGGACTGCTAGTGATATTCTCTCGAAGTACGCAAACCATGGAACCAATGATACAAATTCCTAAACTTGCTGAGATAAGCTTCCGAAAGTCTGTCCATAATAGAAGGATAGACCTCTGGAGTACAATGTTTAGTGTTTACGTTCATGTTTAGGGTATAATCTAAAAGCGTCATTACCATTTCTAATCACAGAGATATGTAGGGATTTTTCTAATAAGGGTGCATAAATACTAAGGGAGTACTATTTATTCAAATTAAGACGGTACATATATACTGCATATAGAGGCAAAAGTATAGGATGTTGTAACGATCTTCTTACAAATGTGCAAAAGGACGAATACAGGAAACGTAGAGTTGCTCATCGCACTCTTTTTTTTGCTTGTTCTAGTCAACCAGCAGATAAAGAAGGTGCAATTATTTCTCAACTTTCTAGACGCGGAGATACTTGAAGAGATATTGACTCACATAATTGGGTTAATGCTTTACCTAATAGTCTTTTTAAATATATAATTTCATATAACATCCTTGCTCTTTACAAAATGACAATTATAACAACAATATTTATAACGCTTCAACCTCAATAAATGAATGACATAACTTCATATTTCATTTTTGTTGAAATTTATAAATAGACAGGACAAATGATACAAACAGAAAATAACCTAAGTTTTTTTATATATGACTTTTCTTAAAATATTAATTGCCAAAAAAAAGTCTACATACATCTCGTCAAGAAACCGGATGTAAAAAATGCTAGTTAGGCAACACTACTTGTCACCAATATATTAACTACATAGGTAAACGCAAATCGTATTATGGAAAGATAAGATTTCATTAAACAGAAAGTCAAAAGCACATTCTATGCCGAACATGGAAGAAAACAGAGTTACTTTAACCCTATGTACCATACGATTACTCATCCTACGCAACCTTTAAAATTAGTTAACCATAAGCACGACTAGCATTTAAACGGCAACCTTTAAATAACAATTTCATCCAAAGTATAAAAGATCAATAATCGCCTTCCGTCAACCCCGGTGTCAATAGTGACATAGGGGAGAAATCTTATTGGTCTTCAGATTACGCTTGCATAATACATATGGTGGGTAGTAGAGAGCGGTTACAGTCGTACAGGATGTGTGCATACATGAAGAGAATTTACTCTTAATTTTTCGATAGTTATATAGAATATTTAGAATATAATTCTTCTTCTTTGTGTACGCAAATGTAATTGGAGCTAAATTCCATGTCTGTCATCTTCAAGACAGGCGATATATGGTCTTAAACAAGCTTCGAGGCCTTGTATATAAGGTTGCTAATTTTCTTGATTCGCATGGTTGTTGTACGAGTGTCAGCCAAAAGTGACACAGCTCCTTTTCATTTTCATATATGGTAATAGATATTTGTGCTTGCTACTATCTGTTGTATTGATACATCAATTGGCCACTTCTTCCAAGACGTTAATGTGTAAATGATCTCAACTTTAAGTCTTGAGTCCTCTTATGTCTGATTGGGACCCACTGAGCTATTTCTGGGTATTTTTATGTCAATCACCTACTTCTTATAAATGCTTCTTTCTCAGCTAAAATACTGCGACATTAGAAACATTTGAGGCGTGGCCGAGGTAGTGGGGAATATGTAAACACTGCTGCCGCCCTGTGAAGTAAGTTAAAACTTAGCGCTGATTTTCCGGACCCGTCTGTGAGATCCGACATGTATCAGCAGCCTTGGCTGGTGCTCTCTTACTCATTTCATACGTCTTGATATTGCATATGCGGCAAGCCACAGTATGTTGTTCTATGACATTGACTCGCGAGTCTCATACACGTGATTGCAGGTATCTTGCGTTTCTTCAGAGCACACTTGATATGGGTTCACTATATCTTCATCTTCGACACCGATTGATTACTTACAGGGATGCTGACTGGTGCTGGATTGTCCAGACCCCACTCATCGATCGACCTCTGTTATTGTGTTTTTGGTGACAACCGTTGTCTCTCGGCTCCAGCGTTAGCAATACCTTATCCCAATCAGTGCAAGCAGATAACCTGCGAGCGTCACAATGTTGTCTCTGAGGTTTTGGCTCCGTAATTATTACTTGAGTAGACATGTTCTTTGGCAGGCCACGTTTGAAAATAGTTGTTTATATTGCCAAATCCTGTTAATCACAAACGAAATATGTTGAGTTAGATATTCATTTTGTCTGTGAAAAGGTTGTCTAGGTTCAAGTACGTTTAATGTTGTCTCATGCATCCAATTTCTGATATTTTCACCAAGGGCTGTCTCGAGATCCTCTCTTGGATTTTAGATCCAGCCTAGCGTACGGTCTCCTCGCTATGACTGCGGGTGTGATAGAGAATTATTACATTCACATCTAGTATATAATTATTAGGAGAATATGTTAGAATCTAATAAAATTTGTTATGGAAATCATATCAGGTTATGTAACCCTAATATATATTGACTCATGAGGCCACTCCGAAAACAAGGGACCAGTTTTCACAACTACACTATTACGTAAATTGTTGATCGTCATCTACAACAACAAACCTTCAGCAGGCGGAAACTTTAGGGAATTTTTTATGTGCAACACGAATTTATATATACATAAGATCGACAATCACTAATAAGTTATTACAATATCCATATTCCCTTTCATAACGATAAAAGCAAAATTAATTTCATCGCATTTCGAGGAAGAGATTTAACATAGTAAACACTCAAATAGAATCAAAATAATGTTTAAACATTAACTATCCTAGTTCTTCATTGTGTTAAAATATTTTAGACTATTACTCGTTACATATGTAAATTTTTCCAAAAAAAAACTGAAAATTCAATATTTTGTTTTATGCGTTGGG
>SNQN01012907.1:0-14655 GCA_008642245.1 Bassia scoparia
GCAGTTTCAGGAACAATAATTCACTTATCTCATCAACAAACCATGAAGCTTTCTCATGTAACACGAAGATTACTTCATGCTTTAAAACTGCGATATTGACATTGCACGTAAACTGTTCGACGAAATGCCGCAAAGAAATGTGGTAACTTGGAACTGTATGATTTCTGGGTTTGGAATGAATKGCATGATCAGTGAAGCTCGCAGCATGTTTGATGTTATGCCCTTTAAGAATTTGGTGTCGTGGACTGCAATGTTAAGTGGATATATTGGGTGTGCTAAGTTGGATGAAGCGCAGAAATTGTTTGATTATATGCCCGTTGATATGAAGAACCATGTTTGTTGGGATATAATGTCGACTGGGTACTTGAATTTCGGAAGAATTGATGAGGCTAGAGAGTTGTTTGATCAATGCTTCGATCGGAATGCTCATCTTTGTAATAGGATGTTGAGTGGTTATGTCAAGATGTGGTGTGTTGAAGAGACGCAATCAGATGAACATAAACGAAATTAGGATGAACAAATGAGGAATTGAGAAGAACGTTGTGAAGGAGGGATATAAAAGGAAAAAATGGAGGGGTTTTGGGGGGAATCCGGCAGAAAAAGCAAAAAAAAAAATTAAAAAAATAAGTCAACTAACGCCGGAATCCGACTAAAGGTGGTGGTCAACAAACAAAATTGTTACAAAAGGTGGTTTTAGACAAATAGATTTAGAAAAGGTAGTTTGTGACAAAAACCACCTTAGAAAAGGTGATTTCTGACAAAATTGCCTAATTAAAATGAAGTACGGAGTATATGGATCTTATATTATTTATATATAGACCTTTCTGCTAGAAGCTAGTACCAAAGAAAGCTAAGGAGGCAAGAAAGTATAATTGTTTTTTAAATAAATTTTAAAAGGAAACATATAAATATAAGATAAACTTTATATTAATCATCTCAACAAAAAATTTCAAAATTCATAATGGTATAAATTAAAGGATGTGTATAACTACATTAATTTCAACATTGAATAGAAAATAAACCATTGTAGGATAAATTTATAAATCATTAATCATCAAAATAATTGTAATTAATTTTTAATAAATTAATAAATTTATACATWTTTGGGATCTCATAATGAACTACTCCCTTCGTATCGCATTAACGGTAAGATTTGACATAAAGTAGAGATAAAAATGTTCAATCYTTGCAATTAATTAATACGATGCGGATGAGTAGTTTAAATTAACTTAGCCATAGCATTAGACAAGTTTAAAAAAATAATTGTAATTAATTTAAATCAAAATAACAAAWGTATGGTGTACTTGAGTTTGATATTAGAACATTCAACGTCTTGGCTCCTAGCACATAACAACAAACAAATTTCTATGATGTTAAGTGTTAAGTGACTTAAGTCCCACCCACTACATTACTTTGATGTGGGTTGACCATCTTAATTGTATACTTCGTATATTCATTGTATACGGAGAACGACAACAAGATTTTTACGTTCTTCATCAATTCTTCCTTCCCTCATTCCAAATAAAATAAAATAAAATAGGCAAAGTCTCAAGTGCATCGAGTGCACAATAATTTTATTGTGTATCGGATTAGAGTGATATTTTTGGTCAATATAATAACCCTTTTAATCAATATAATGACTCTTATTGTTTAYCACTATARTGATGTAAAATGATGAATAATGAGTTACTATATAGACAAAAATGGTCACTATAYCTTYATACACAATAAATTTATTGTACATCTGATGCATACAAGAACTTTTGAATAAAATAATACTCGTAAGAATTATTGTTGTTATTACAATAAATAATAATATAATGATTAATACAAATAGTAATAGTTAGGGGTGTTAATGAGCTGAGCCTGTTCGAGCTCGGCTCAAGCTCGACTCAAAGTTTTCATAAACTAAACCTCATCTATGCTCGGCTCGAAAACTCGTGAACAAGCTCGAAATATTATTTTATCTTTATATATATAGTTTAATAATTATAAAATTAGTGGTATATTATTGATAAGTCCAAAAAAATAGAAAATTTATAGTTGTTGAATATTATATGCTCTAAGAAATCATTATATTACTATAGTTTTTGAACATCAATATAGCTTTGATGTATTTTGAACTTGATTTTAACTTGAAAAAGCTCAAGTTCGGCTCAGCTGTAAGCCTCGAGAATGTTCGTCACGAATCGAGGTCAAGTATCCAAAGCCCGGCTTGACTCGTTAACACCGCACGTAATGAGAATTAAAATCATGATAGTATGATACTATCTTTGGTGGTCCTGTTGTGTGACTCATCTCAATTAACTTTTTGGGTTAATTAATTTGTGAGTATATGCTAAATTTTGTGCGAACAGAAAAGTTTACTATTATTAGTTTATCTTAATTAAGTAGTTAAGATCCTGTGCGATAACAAACATAATTTACTCATATCATTTAAAAAAATCAAAATGTGAATAATATATGATTTTGCATGTTAATCATCTATGAAGAACTTTGTATTTATTTCCTCGAGAATGTCATCAATACCACTGGTGAAAATTGTATATTTAAACTTGCTACTTTTTTTCAAATTGTATATTTCCATACTTAGGGACTATTATGAAAAATTTGGATTGTGGTTGTAGTCGTTGTACCGTACAATCGAGTATTATAAATGTTGCTGTATTCATTAAGTAGCTTATTAGAAAATGGTAAAGCACATCCTAAGGGCCTTGTTTAATTAGCTTTATCTTTTATTGTCAAGTTTCAGTTTAATTATTTAAATTATGTAAACCGGGACCCTAAATTGAATTTTAAAAAAGATAATTGCTTAAGCTATGATAAAAGTCAAAATAGTAATATTTTATTAAAATCAAACATTTCTCGCAACTGAATAATAATGTTTATGTATAAATGCATATAATTATTATAATTTATATGTCTCAATGTATATAATGCTTAGGCAACATGTAATAACATTATTACCCATTATTATAATGACAAATGAATATAATAAGAGTAGCGAACTGATAGTATATATAACTAAAACTTATTTACTGCGTACTTTGACACATTTTGTAAAGAGTAAAACCTAATTGCAATTTAAATCGGTAACATAAACCCTTAATTTGTTATGGGAAACTTCTTTATGTGTGTTGAAATTAAGCAAAAATAAGGTGAATAAATTTGGGACTTTGTAGATTAGGGGATAATAAATCTATATCAGTCAACCTTATACATATCAAGGATTTATAAAAAAAGTTTGGCATGACAAATTAATTAATATATCTTTTAGTTTAGCTCATCAGAATGATCTATTAATGAATATGTGCATATCAGAAAAAGGTACAACAAATTTAATTTACAATACTTTTTTAAAAAGTATTGAAAAAAAGATAAGCAAAAAAAAATACTCCGTAAAAAATATTGATATAAAAAGTTCTCCTCCCAACGACAATTAACTTTTAAATTAACCGACTAAAAGACTATATTCAGTAGAGTAAAAAATTACAAAACCAAAAAAGTCAACTTAGTCAGCTTATGAAAGTCCATCTTAACCCTTCCCCCTGAGGAGATATACAAGGGAGAAAGAGATAAATCTTCATCTTATTTTAATATAATTTGCTTCTTTATTGTTAATGTTAATTTATTTTTTTTTTGTTTTTTTTATTTTTTTTTTTTTTTGTGCTGAGAGGTCCAATTGAAATCGGATTTCACTGACACACTAATAAATCGGTGGGAGAAAATTTTTAACAGAATACTCACCATCTGATAATGACGTTATCTTATCCTTACTTTTTCTTCTTTAATTATTAAAAACTTATGTATTAAAAAAAATGTGAGCATTAGACCACATAACCATACATTAAATCTCGAAGCAGAGTTGAACTGTATATATTTTAATTATGTATCTAAATCAGCAAACCTGTATACTCCCAAGCTAATAAGTAGTTAGAGTTTTTCTAGAAGAGTTTATATTCTTTACGCTTTCTAAGTTTAAGTGAGCAATTAGACCCACATAACATACATATTTTTACTACTTTACTATATAGTTTTTGTGTATGTAGTACTTCTTCTAAGGACTTAAAAGTCAGAATTAAGTAGAGATTCAAGAAAAGACAAGAAAACAAACATCTTTGTATTATGTAATAATTCTACACTTTCATTTTATATGACTCTGTCGTTAAATTAATCTACGCGTTGTGCTTAATTGCGTTTTGATATTATAATACTATATATAATATATATATATATTATATATATTATATAAATATAAATAATTATATAAAAATATATATAATATATTATATATATACTTTATATATAGATTTAGGATCAAATGAGAAGCATCCTTAAAATGAGAAAGTGGAAGAAGCAATTGTGATCGTGATTTTTGAATCAAAGGGTCAAATTAATTCATGAAAAAAGAAAGTGGCATAATATTATACATAATTGCATATTTTATAAGTAAAATGTGCATTTTCATAAAAATCACATTTCATGGAAAAATTTGTCACAATTCACTATAAACTTATGCACATCCTTAAGCGCCATCTTAAAAACAAGCAAGATTGCTTCTCACACTTCTTTTAAGGTTCTCTCATTGGATCAACCTCATAAATTATATATAAATATATATATATTATAATATATATATATATATATATATATATAAATATATATATATTATATATAGTCTTGAATTATGAAGAAGTTGTTAATGATCAAGTAGTGCAATATTTAAAAGCCATTGTTAGTCAACCAAATATATATTATATAATTAGATTCCTTGAACTATTCTGTAGTTGTAGGAAGTTAAAGTTGTTAGGCTCTTCCCTTCTGTAGCTTTGTATATAAGCTGTACCTTCCTAAATTAATTCATAATGAAGATTCTATTTGTTTTGATCTTCAAATTCTCTCAAGTTACATGTATCACGAGGCCAATTCTTCTTTCTTGTTTCGAAAATTCTTTGTTTCGCCATGTGATTTGATTTCCGCCATTGTTGCAGTGTTTTCTCAATTCTCTTCTAATTTCTACAATCTTCTTCGTCTATTATCTTTTCTCTTGCTTTCTATCTTCTTCTCGTATCTTTTCTTTCTTTTCTATCTCACTCTCTGTTTCGATAATCGGCTGGGCTTCGAATTCTGAAAATATGCTTCACACAATATCCTCAACACTAATCCTAATGATGATCCCTTTATTTTCTTTCTCACTCATGATCATCCTGGATGCAACTTTTCACAACATCTTTTTACTGTTTCTAACTTCATTAATTGGAGCAGAACTGTGAAGTTTGCATTGAACTTGCTCTAATAATTTTGGATTTGTTACTGAAATTGCTTCTCCATCTCTTGCAGCTGATTATCAGAGTGGTTGCCGCAATGATTATCATGTGCTTTCTGCCCACAATATCTAGATAAGAACATTGCCAGATCATTTCAATTTTGAGAGTTCTGAACAGCTTTGGTCTGAGCTCAAGAGTTTGGCGCACAAATGCACCTCGATTATTGCATTCGATCAACAATAGTTCCTTAAAAGCAAGAACAGTGCTTCGTTACTGAATATTTCATCTCGATGAAGAGGCATGGGATGAATTGCAAGATGCTGGTATGGTTATCCTGAAGTGTTCCTTGTGTATGTTGCCTAAATGTTCTTGTGTTTGTTGAAGAAATTCTTGAGATTCGAGAACCAACAAGCTTATGCAATTTTTCAATTGTGTCTTATCGAGTGTATGATCAAGTCAAACTAATTTGCTGAGTTCAGGATTCTCTTCCTTCTGTTTAATACCTATCATACCTCTTTTACAGTTTGAGCAGCAAATCATAATAATGTTTCATTCTGTGATTGATCCAGTGCCTTGAATGTATGTTAATTCTGCTTCTAAGTTCTGGTGTAGGTTTTCCTCAGCCTGCTAAAGAGATTTTAAAAATCAAAGGCGATTGCTTGTCGATCATTGCAAGAGAAAGGTCATTCGATTGATGCTTGTTGGAAGCTGTGTTGCATCCTTGCAGTGTTTCAAAATTCAGAAGACAAAAGGCACTTCGAAACTGTTGCAAATGCTCAAGTTTCTTCTGCTCCTGGCATATCTTGTTTTCATCTCTGCCTTTGTTCATTCTGCTTCTTCTTTCATAAGGCAGACCTATTATGTCAATGCTGTGTAATCCAGGAGTATGAACAATGCATACTTCTCCTTCTTCTTCTACTCTTCAATCTGATCCTTTGGTCCTCACTGGCCAGTTTCAGGTAATTGTGCTGTCTCATGCAAATTCTATTTCAAATGTTGCCTATTACTTAGCTGGATAGTGGACACAGGGACAAACAGTCAAGTCCTTCATTTGTCATGTTTTCTCTGATTGCATAAATTGCCGAGTACTGAGCTGTGTAAACACTCATATCACTGATCAGTTCGTTTTTGCATTTTTGTTTCATTTATGCTGATTCTGTCATATTGAATAAGCATATTCGTTTCTTCAAGTCTATATATATGATGTTAAGTTTTAAGGCAATAATTCTCTTTCAGTTCAGCAAGATTGCGTCAACTTCTCAGGCTACTAGTTTGAGTGTTATGCATTTTGTCTTGCTAAATTTCAGGACTATTCTGTTTCACTTCATATTAAGAGATCAATTCGAGGCTTATGCTTCCAGTGCTTCAGAGTCTTTATATATTTTTCTGCTATTCAAATCATGGTACCTATTTCTATTCCTTCAATAGCTAATAATGTTGTAAATAGTAATGATCTAGCTTTGTTCATCTAGTCTAGGAACATTGCCTTCTTTTTAGCAAGTACAGCACTTTCTTTTTCTTCTTCGTTTTCTAATGGTTGGTGATCCTATGTGTCAATTTGGTATTTTGGTCTAAATCATAAACATCCATTTCCTGTTTCTCATTCTTTGCATGCTCTTTTATGCTTGTTCATATTGATTTGGGTATATAGAGAACCTACAATGTTGGAGATCATTACTTTCTTACCCTTATTTAAGATCGGATTCATAAAGAGTCACTTGGACTCATTTGATTCATGATAAAACTCAAGTGTTTCTTTGTGTCAATTTCCTTGCTTATGTTGAGAATCAGTTATGGTCATGTTAAGGACTATCAGAAGTGATAATGGTACTGAAATTGGCAAAATCTTGTTCTACGTTGTTTTGCTTCAGAAGGCATTAAATACATCAAAAGAGCATACCTGTAAATCCTCAACAAAATCGTTAAGGGTGAGAGAAAACAACAGGCATTCTTTGGAAACTTCTAAGGCACTTAAAGTTTCAGCAGTGCTTACTAAATTCTGGGGTTGAATGCATACTCCTATGCTACCTATCTTACAAACTAATGCCTTCTAAGGTTCTTGAATTGGGAGATCTCCATATGAAAGGTTATTTAATAGAAACCTTCATATAATCATCTTAGGATATGGTGTTTGGTATCCTTTGATATCAATTCTAAGGATAAACTTTGCTCCTAAGTTCATAAAGTGGTGTTTTCCATTGGATATCCCTCGCTGCACAAAAAGGATTAAAATGTATTTCTTTGGAAACACATAAGATTCTGTAGTAGGTATGTTCATTTCAATTGAGAATGAATTTCCTTTCTTTTTATCTCATCTATGTTCTGCTTCTAATACTCCTATTTGTTGAATTCTCTTCTTTTTCTCTTCCTTTGGTTTCTCATGCTTTTGAACAAGTTGCTCAAGCTGAGTCTCAGAGTCATCTTTTCTTTCTTCTTTCTTTTTTCTATCTTTTCTTCTCTTTTTTTTTTTTTTTTTTTTTTTTTCTTACTTCAATTGGCTTTGAGTAACTTTCAAAATGTATCGTCGACACAATAAGCATTCTACTCTTCTATCATCTTTCTCCTGATCTAAGATCTCATAGTTCACCTTCTCCTATTCTGCATCTTCTGTTCTTCCTACTCTTTTCCTCCTCTGTCTCTGCTTCTCACCATCACACCACCTCCACCCACCTAGAACTATCCACCAGACATATTACACTCCCATCAAAATTTAAGGATTATGTCATTCCTACCAAAGACTCTTCCTTCTTCTATTCCTTCTGATCCTTCTTCTTCTTTCAACTGTTCTATCTGAGCCTATTCTTTTCTATCTTGATCCTTCTTATTTGCATAGTCTGTCTAATTTTCATTCTACACCTGAACCTTATTCTTACAATCAGGCTAAGGATTTTCTCTGAATGGCAAGAGGCTATGCAGAAATAGATTACAGCTCTTGAAATAAATCCACCTGGGGAACTAGTTGATTTGGTTGATTTGCCTTCTGTGTGACTCCTATTGGTCTAAATGGGTCTATAAACAAATTTAAGCCTGATGGTACTATGAGAGATGTTAGGCTCGATTGGTTGCAAGGGGAGACAAACAAATTGAGGGCAAGGATTTTAAGCATACTTTTAGTCCTGTGGCTAAATTCACAACTGTTGGGTTTTGATTGCACTTGCGTGCTGCCAGGAGATGGATATTCAACAATTAGATATTAAAATGCTTTCTTGCATGGTTTATTGAGGAAGATTTATACATGAAGCCTCCTCCTGTTATCTCAAAGCTACAGGCAAACTATGTAAACTCAAAGATCAATCTATGGTCTTAGACAAGCTTCAAGGCAGTGGAATGTTGAACTTAGCAAGTTTCTTCTTAAAGCTGGTTTTAGCATTTACTCAATTACTCTCTCTTTATTCATCATAAGATGCTTCTTTCACAGCTGTTTTGGCCTATGTTGATGATTTATTGATTACTGGAATGATCGTAGATTTCTTTGCTAAAGCTCAACAAAATCTTCATTCTGCTTTTACTATCAAAGATCTGGTTCTTTGGCATATTCTTGGAATTGAGGTATCAAGGTCTTCTGCTGGGATTATGTTAAATCAAAAGTAAATATTTTGGAATGTTGCATGATGCACATTATGATGATTGTGTTCCTACTCATTTCCTTTCCTAAAGGTTTGAAACTCAATCATACTGATAGAACTTAGATGTCAGATCCAGAGGCATTCAAAGAATTGTGGGCAAGCTTTTGTATCTAATCTGAGACTAGACCTGGACATTTCTTATGTTACTCATCATTAAGTCAGTAGTTCTAATGGTCCTAGGACTCCTCATTTTCTGCTGCAGTACATGTTCTTAAGTATTTGAAGGAACTCTTCATCTTGGTTTATTCTATTCTCCAAGACAGATCTTGTATTGCATGCTTATAGTGATGCAGATTGGTCTTGTGATTTTTCTGTAGGTCTTAAATGGATATTGTATTTTTCTTGTGAAATTCTTTGATTTCATGGAAACAAAAGAACAAAAGGTTTTTTCTAAAAGCTCTACTGAAGCTGAATATAGGAGCATGAGCTATACTACAAGTGAAGTGACTTGCTTGATGGTATTTACTTGCTGATCTGGATGTACATGTGCCTAAGCCTATTCAGTTGTTCTGTGACTATTTCTGCTCAGCATATTGCTGAAAATCCATGTCATCATGAGCAAACTAAGCATTTACATGAAAAAATGCCAAGATTGATGTTCATTATGTCGAGAAAATGTTCAATTTTTATAGCTACTACTTCATGTTAAATTGCACTCATGATAGCTGATCTGATGACAAAGCCTCTAGGCACTGATCAACACGATTTCTTTCAGCCAAGCTTGGACTGTTTTCAGCCTCCAGTACAGAGTTGGCAGCCTCATAAGCATTCAAGTCCAGCTTGAAGGGGGGTGTTAGTTCATACCAATATAATATATTATAATTAGATTCCTGTAACTAATTCTGTTAGTTTGTTAGGAAGTTGTTAGAAGTTTGTAGAGCTTCTTCCCTCTCTTGTAGTTTTATATAGCTGATACTCTTCCATAAATTAATCATAATGAAGAATTCTATTTGTTTGATCTTCAACATTCTCTCAAGTTCCACAATGATTGAAATTATTGAAACCAATAGTATATTTGTATAATTATTCATATTACTACGATCCTAATTATTTTCTATTCTTACTTAATTATCCATATAGAAATTATATAGATCAAATATTTATATTAACTATATCATTATATTTAATTGAACTTTTGTGACAATAAACCTCATAAAATAATAATAATAATAATATTTGATCTCTACAAACCAATTAATGAAAATTTTGATAATGTAGGGCTTTGTACAAGTATGTAACTTATATATGTTCAATCACCCCATTAATAATATACTCCCAAGAAAAAAGAAAAGAATTCGATACAGTATAATAATTTCAACAATTTTCTCTTGAATATATCCCTTGCATGACGAACTTTGTGATGCTCCAACTAACGTACGTATGTAGCAATATTATTAGCTGCATGAAAAAGAAAATAACACGTATTATTAAAACTTGTCATAAACAAAAATAATCCCATAATTATGATTTAATACGTTTATTTTGTATGTATAAACTACAAAATCAATGTTCTAGTATCTTAGTTAGTATATAGTATAAACAAACCCTTCTTTTTTACTTGTTTTGTTTTCCAAGTCAAACTTTGTTTACAAACCCAAWTCCCATTTTGTCTAAAATAATAAATTTATTTAGAAAGTACATTTTGATACAAATAATTTATGTATATATGAATTAAATTAAATTAATGAAAATAATCCTCAAAAAAAGAAATAGATGAATAATAGCCATGCAAATAAAATAATATAAGAAGATACAACTAATACTTACTTAATGAATTCTTTCCAAAAGTCACTATTAGCATCATCAAGGAGCTTTTCCCAACCTTCCAAGAAGTCACCAGTATTAGGAATTAAGGCAGATGAGGCATTTGTTGAGTTTGTGTTGCTCTGATCATGTTGGTTATAAACTGTTGATGCTTCGGGAGAAATGTTTACCAGTGAAGGAAGCCTATTCTCATCTAGGGTTTCATGAGTAGTTGTTGTTGTTGTTGGTGTTGTTGTGTTACTGCTCAAGCTCTTACCATAATTCTTATCCATGCTCGGATATAATAACTCCGGCGTGTTATCCGGAGCTACTCCCTGGTTTGGACCGGCGTAAATTGGAAGCTGAGAGTATCCTTGAGAGCTTGATGAGGACATATTATTATTATTGATGTTTGGATACATTAGTCCCAGGTTGGATGCCATGGTTTGGTCCATTTGTGGAAGGGATGATGATGAATTGGTTGTGTTTAGGATTTGGTAGATGTTTTGGAGGACTTGGAGTTTGGCTAAGTCGGCCACGTTWGGTTGTAGCCTAAGAGCATTGTTGATGTCCCAAGGGTTCATCATGGCTCCTAAATTTTGCGAGGTTGAAAGAAGTTGCGACAAATTGGCTAGGAGATTAAGATCGGTTCTAGGCTTGTGAGTAACCGGATCAATTCCCAATTTGGAGGGAGTTTGCGTCCTCGAGATGACGTGTTCCAATAGCTTTCTTTATTCTCGTTATCGGTCCCTTCCCGGAAGATGAGCTGCATCCTTGAACACCTTCAAAATTAAACACAAAGGAACCAAAATCAGCAATTAGTTACTAAATACGTAAACTAATCACTTTTTTTTCTTCTTGTTAGCAGCACTCTACTTACTACACTAACAAAGGAAAATCTCGATTTTAATATAGACGTGTTTAATTTGTAAGACGGTTATTATTTTAGATGAAAGGAAAAGAGAAAATATTTGTTTTTGTTACGTTCGTTGTTAACTTGTGTTGTAAAAAAAGATATGAGATATAAAACAAGACAAACACAAAAAATAGACACTCACTTGTTCCCAAAAGAACAGAATGAAGCTGATGTGATCATATCCTCCTCCTCTTCAGTGACGCGCCGCCCTAATGTCGCTGGCTCAAGTAATTAGTCATCTCAACTACAACTCTTGCCACACCTATTCAATCCGGCGGGCCTTAGGGAGAGCGCGCCAGCTTCCATGGCCGTGTTCGTTGATGTACGAGACGAGCTTCTCATCCTCCTCGGGTGTCCAAGGAACCCTTCTTCAACTCCTTAGATATCATCACAAACATGGAACCTACCCATCTTTTTTCTTGTGTGTGTTCTTCGATTACTTTTTAGTATTGTTTCAAAAACAAGAAAGACTAAAAAAAAGGGAAAGAAAGTTAAGAAAGAATATAATTGAAAGGGGAGATCAATTAGTGTAATCAATTGTTGATAATTTTGGTGGACTTTGTGTATGATATATATAGCGAGACGAATAAGGCTTGAAAAGATCATCAAGTCATTTCAAAATTAGGTTTACATTATATATATGATATTATGATGATATTAAATATAAAAATGCATTGAATAAGAAAAGAGCTTTACAAAAGAAGGCAAGGTTGTTCTAAGAAGAGGGTGTGTTTCAAAGGATTTGAAGCCTAAATGACCAATAGAGTGACACTTAATCCAAGGATTTAGGTATTGCAACAGTCATCATATTTGAAAGGTGGATTTAAACTTTTGTTTATAGTTTTTCTTTTTCCTCCTTGCTTCTCTAATTACTCTTCTTTTGACACTCACACTTATACATGGTAGATTAAGGTATCATCCTCATTTACACACCATACACCACATAAATATATGCTTTTACCTTTTTATTATTAACACTTTTTTGTATGTATATTTTATTTTATTTTTGGGATGATTACTATTATTTCCATATTTTTCATATGAATTTACAAATGGAGAAAATATGCATTATTTAGTATAAATTTATAGTGATTTGTTTATAAGCTTGCTTTTAGTAGTAAGCAACTTTTTTTGATGGGCTTTTTTGTGATATTTTTTTTTGTTGATTTTTACTATCATTTCTAACTGAAGATATTATAAGCAAATCAATCATCATGATCCTCAACTATTTAGCTTAAGATTTTGGTTGAAAACATATGATCACTTGGCATATTCATTCAATAACACTGTATGTATATATGACAGATTATAATAAATAAGTGCACCCATTGCGAAACGAACTTTCATAGATAGTTAGTCGGCTGTCCTAGCTAGTACGAATATGGTCTGATCAATTGATCAAATATATCATCAACCGTTTCAATTCCTCATCATTGATGTCATGGTACACCAGCTAGTCCGTGACCCTAATACTAATGTCCATGGTTAATATACATGCAATGTTGCCACTACTTGGCTGCATAAATATATATTATGTTAGCTTAATTGGAATCGGCACAAAGTTTACGCAAGGAATGAAAATTGAAATAAGTCGTTATGGATGTGTTAGGCTTGATCTTTGGACTTATTTTAAGTACTTCAGTCATTTCAACTCAATTCAGTTCAATTCAATCCGATTCAGTCGAAGAATTAAACAGATCGAGCCTTGGCTCATCTGGTTGCATTGTCTTCAACTCTACAGGTTAAAGAATAAAGTTCATCTACTTGTATATTATATGTGCATGACAAAAGTGTGCATTAATTAAATTTGTATTATTGACTATAAATACAGATAATTTCCAAAATGAGTTATAAAAGTAGTTTTGGTATTAAGATCAAAGGACTATGCAAAAGTTTAATTTGAATTGCTTTAGAGTTTAGTCAAGGGTTGAAGGTTAGTTGTGTGGTCGGTTCTACATGTTGTAAGAGTAGTTTGTTAATTAGGCAGATTTTTTTCCATTTACTTGTTCTAATAATTGAAGCCAAAGCCTCATTTTAAAGCCTACCTTTAACAGGTCAACGGAAAATTAGCATGTATAATGTACTTAAATTTGCATCATTTTTTTCAACCTATCTTATAATACGGAGTATAATATACTCAATGGTCAAATCATCATTATTATTGCCTTGTTGTTTGAGTTCATTTCAACTCTTTTTTAGATAAGTAATAACCATACTTGCACTGTTTTTTTTTTCAAGTGTTCAAAGTATATATTACATATATCTCTACATTAAAAGATCAGAAAGATGACGATTAAAATAAACGTTTTTTTTCAAATGAGTCATAAGGACGGGGTAAATTTATAAGGGGAGGAGGTATGATGATTCGAARKTCTGATTTCAAGGATCAAAAGTGGAGTTGAAGTCACTATTTCAAACCCCTTCCTTGACTAAAATGAACGTTTAATGTGTCATTTCTTATATTATCAATTTCAAAACCCGTCCTATAAGTCCAATTAGTGAAATTAGTTGCTGTATTAATTTAGCTTCCAAAGAGTAGTAGGTAGCTACCAATGCTTACCTTCAACAAGTAAAATCTTCCATGAGATTTACGTATATCATTGGTAATACCTAGTCTCACTTGGGAAGTTTATAAGAGACATCAATCTTAACTTGAGTTGAAAATTAAACGATGCAATTGCCAACATGTTCTTTTTTGTCGTTTGATTTGTGTGACCTAAACGAGGAAAATAAAAAAAGTAAGAGCGAGGAAACATCATTTTTGTTGCTTCTAAAACGAGMGTAGGTCTTCACAAACCCTTTCACGTTATGATTTGTAGCACCYCTTTTAATGTTCAAGTTAATTCAGTAATATGCTTAAGATCACTCTTATAATTATACAATAATCGTAGATCGATTATGTATTTCTATATAATAATGTCAGGCTCACTACTTTATGCTTATAATTAGCTTAGGGTTTTAGTTGAGACTTTGATATGGTATTAGAGCGACAAGTACATCACAAGTTTAAATATCATTATATTTATCCCCCTTGGCTCCTTGCTAAGTGAAATACCGAGTACGTATAGTACTTAGTGTTTTGTATGAAGGTCCGGTAACTTGT
>SNQN01012909.1:0-14650 GCA_008642245.1 Bassia scoparia
ACACACCCCAACGCATTCACATGCGGATTCCATGGCTCAATTCCATGACACTGAAGCTGAGGTCACGCCCCCCTAAGGCGGGGCGCAGCCCTACACTTACATACACAAAATACAGCCAAGACTAAAGGCAAACCCTTCAAAATCCCCACTTGGTGCCTTGATTATGAGAATTGCAAATCCAAAATGGTCGAAAGCTGGAACACCCCAATCCAAGGCTCACCCAAGTTCCAGGTCCAACGAAAAATCTCCCTAGCCCGAGAATCCTGCAAAGGATGGGCACTTGAAAAGAAAAACGAATGGAAAGGACAATGGAGTGACTTGGAAACCCTTTCCTCGACAGGATTAAACAACATGCTCAGCACTGGCGACAACAATACTTGGGAAGAGGCTAAACACAAAGGGAGAGAATTTGCAAAAGCAAAAGCCCTATACTGGAAACAACAAGCCAAGCTGAAATGGGAGGTGGACGGCAATACCTGCACCCGGTACTTCTTCAACTAGGTCAAAGGGTGGCGCCATAGAAACAAAATAGTGGCTATGAAAGATCAGAACGACAATTGGACTACAAATACTACAGACTTTTCTAACTTGGCTTCTAACCATTTTGCTCGCTTCTTCACCACCTTGAATGATGATAACACCTGTTAAGACAAAAACCGAGAAATTTCGGATGGGTTGAAAGGCATAAACAAGACTTTGGCGGGTCCTCAGATCCAAGACTTGGAGAAACCTTTCTCAAAGAAAGAGGTTAAAAAGGCACTCTTCTCTATGAGCCCTTGGAAAGCCCCAGGACCGGAAGGGGTCCTAGCGGGATTTTTCCAAATAAACTGGAGAAAGATCAAAAAGCACTTGGTGGAGGGTGTCCTTTCTAGCCTTAATTCTGGGCACATCCTCAAAGAATGTAATAGGACACACATAGCCCTTATCCCCAAGAAAGATAACCCGGATACTATGGATTACTTCCGCCCCATAAGCCTCTGCAATGTCTCCTACAAGATAATTTCTAAATGCATCACGAATAGACTTCGGAAAGTGATGAATTCTCTAGTTAGCCTCAATCAGAATGCCTTCATCCCAGGACGTTAGATCTCGGATAACATTCTCATTGCCCATGAACTGCTAGAGAATGTCCGCACTTCTAAGAACAAGACTAGGGMAAAAGTAGCTGTCAAAACGGACATGAGCAAGGCTTATGATAGAATACGATGGGACTTCCTGGAAGCYTGCTTATCTAAACTAGGATTTCCTTAAAAGTTCAAACACTTAATCATGAGTTGCGTACAAACGGTAACTTATAGTGTCCTCTTCAACGGTGAACCCCAGCTTCTATTCAGCCCGAAGTGTGGGTTGAGACAAGGAGACCCCCTCTCCCCCTACTTGTTTATTCTTTGCATGGAAGTACTGAACATCATGTTAAGCCCGGGGGGTCGAAAGGGTTTCTCTGGTATTCAGGTGGCAAGAAGAGTTCAACCGATTTCTCACCTATTCTTCGCTGATGATGCCGCTTTCTTCTTCAACTACTCTAGCAAAGCAGTTAAATTCTTCAACGACACCCTGAACTGTTTCTGCTCTGCCTCAGGAGAGGTTATCAACAAGAATAAATGTATCATTATGGTCAACCCTCTCCGATCTCAAGAAAACAAGGACAACCTCTCCAACACCCTAGGGATGCCTCTTCATTCGTCGTTTCAGAATTACCTGGGAATCTCTACAGATTTCGGTTCGACAAAAAGAGGCATCTTCAGAGTTTTGGTGAAAAATGTCCAAGACGGGTTAAAAAGCTGGAACTCTCTCTTTCTGTCGCCCGTCGGGCGTTTAACTCTTATAAACTCAGTTCTCACCTCCATGAGCAACCATGTTCTCTCGATCTACAAAATCCAAACTGGGATTGGAAAAAAGATCAACAAAATCATAGCTAAATTCTAGTGGGCCGGTCTAAAGGAGGGCAATGGTATCCACTACCGGAGCTGGAAACATATTACAAGGACAAAATGCAAAGGAGGTCTGGGGATTCGAGATGTCTTGTTACTTAATAAGGCCTTGCTCGTGAAACAAGCTTGGAAGATCACCACAAACACAGACTCGCTTCTGAGCAGAGTCTTCCAAGGAAAAGATAAGATTAAAGATGAAAACCTATTTAGTGATGTCTGGACGAAGACGACTGGCTCCTGGGGGTGGAATGGCATTAAGGTAGGTTTAGAGAAATTGAGAAAAGGGTGTACTTGGACAGTTGGCAAAGGGAACAAAGCTAGGATCGGAGATCCATGGATTTGGGGAAAGAGGCATATATTTCACCAGGAACTACAAGATGAGATCACCTACAGAAATCTGAGTAGTGGAAAAGTAGAGCTCTTGCGTAACCTGGACAAATGGGATGAAGCTCAGATCACGAATCTCTTCCAGAGGGAAAGTTGTATTGCAATAAGATCCATGGTGCCTATTCATACAGAACTAGATGATCATTTGTCTTGGGTTCAAAGCAGAACATGTCATTTTACAGTCAAACAGGGCTACGACTTCTTACAACAACAGGAGATGGACCGAGAAGGGGATAACGGGAGAAGAAAACTTATTAGAAACGACAAAATCTCCGTGGAAACTCAACCTTCCGGCTGATGTCAAAGTCTTCTTATGGAAAGTCCTTAATAACGCCCTTCCTATAGGTAGTGAGCACCGCAAAAGAAACTTAACTACCTCTGCCCAATGCCCTCTCTGTGACCAACTGAACACGACAAGAGCTGCAGAATCGCCTGAGTATCTCTTCAGGGACTGCCAGGTTGCTATGAGGATTTGGAAACTTGGGAGCCTTGGTATTAATGTTGAGAATGATGCCAATATTCCTCTAAGAACTTGGATCTGGAATTGGTTAAGATACTTTGAGAATAGAAAGGAGACTAAGGAGATGCAAATGAGCATCACCCTTCAAGAATTATGGCATAAACGAAGCATGATACTATTTCAAAAAGTCAAATATAACCCAACAGGAATTTTGATGAAAATCAACAACAGGCAGAAGATGGTGGATAAGCCGGATCATCTCCTAAGGCAATTATCCACAGAAGCCCAGAAGCCTCATGAACCTCGGAATCAATTAGCAATAATAGGAGTCAGATGCAATGAGTCTCCTACTACCGTCCAACTTCACATCAAGCATGAGACAGCGCCGAACAGCAACAGATACATTGCTTCTTGGACACAGGGAAATGGTGCCCAAAAACAAAATTTGAGGATTATGGGAGCCCACAAGAACCATGCAACCTCAAAAGCCATACACTAGATTCTCAAAGAACTACTCAAACAAGGAAGACTGCACGTTAATTTGCACTTAAGGAACTTGAACTATGTGCAGCACCTTATTTCGGATCAAGGTAGTGATCGCGAGGACATGGATAGGACTAGTGGTCATGACTTGTTGAATTATTTTCATTATATTGGATTAGACGACCATAAATGAAAGTTAAAAGTAAGAATGAAGGTCTTAGTTGACGAGTTTCTCACAAGATCCCTCTTTGCAAAAAAAATAAATAATAATAATAATAATAATAATAATAATAATAATAATAATAATAAACTTTGAAAGGTCTTTTTCCACACAAAAAACGATAGTTTTTTGACAAATTTTCCTTAAATAATTCATTTTTCTGTGGTGAGATCCAATACATGAATGAAAAAAGAAATTAAATATGAATATTGGACAAAATATTATGCTTAAATTAAGATACGATCCATTAATCCAACTGGGAGAAGATTATCAATGGATCAACTTTTTTGATTTCTAGATGTAATGTACAACCTGATAATTATTAATGAGTAGTTGAGAGTGAGTCTAGCTTAGTTGTTTATAGCTCCCCTGGCCTCCGATTCGACCGTGAGATCTTGAGGATCGATCCACATATGATATTTTTCGTCTAGATCCTAGTGAGTAGTGAATTATCAAAAAAAAAACCTTTGTTGTTATTACACATAGCTAGCTAGTTGTAGAGATGGAAGTGCAGGCACAATCACACAATGACATAATAGACGGCCGAAAGACAGCAAAATTCGAGGATTGCTTGAAAGCATATGGGGTTATGGGGAATACATATAATGTTGCTAATCAAATGTTGTTCAAATGCATAATAAGTTTGTATCAATGTAAAGTATAATAGATAGTAGACATTTCGAAGTGGGACGGTCATAATTTGTGTTAGGTTTTACCTTCATTAGTCATTATCTAATATTGAAATGCAAGTTATCTATTTGTAACAATCTGCAAAATGAATGCAGTAATCACTAAGGAAAAGAGCAAGTAACCCAGAAAACAGATTAACCAAAAGACAGAAAATAGAGAAACATTTTTAGAGAGAGTTTTTGTATTATTGAATGAATGAATCTAATACAATGCAAGGCTGAATTTATAGCCAATTTACATACAATAAACTCTAATCTAATTGGTTGAGAGAATGAGAGCCGGATTGATGAAGTGGCATGATCTAGAACAATCTTTCCTATAATAGAATTCTGTTATAGGAATGTGATGTCACCCTTAGCTGGCAGAGAATCTAAATAGGGGAGTGTACTGGCTGCTTTGTCGTGTAGTATAACAAATTGTATGCAGCTGGCATAAGTATATGCCTTGTGCTTAAAGCATTCTGCTAAGCTGAGCAAGTTGAATAGCTGAGCCATGATGAGCAAGCTGCTGTTGATGAGCTTCTAGTTGAGCAGCTTACTTTGCTATCTTCTTTAGCTGCCATAGTCTCAATACCCCCCCCCTCCCTCAAACTTGGCATGGTTGTAATCATACCAAGTTTTCTAAGAAGCTTGTTATAATGCTCAGAAGGAAGAACTTTAGTAAACACATCTGCTAACTGTGACTGAGTAGGTAGGTATGTAAGTTGAATCAAGCCCTCCAAAACCTTATCTCTTGTAAAATGACAATCCACCTCAATGTGCTTGGTTCTTTCATGAAAAATAGGATTTTTTGCAATATGCAAAGCACTTTGATTATCACAGTGCAATTGAACTGGTTTGAGTTTATCTAGATGAAGTTCTTCAAGTAATCTCACCAACCAGGTAACTTCTGAGGCAACTGATGACATGGCTCGATATTCTGCTTCACTTGAGGACTTAGATACAGTAGGTTGCTTCTTTGATTTCCAACTGATAGGAGATTGTCCTAATAAGACTATATATCCTGTGACTGACCTTCTAGTGTCAATGCAGGAAGCCCAATCTAAATCTGAAAAAGCTTGTAATGACAAGGTATCACATCCTTTCATTAGAATCCCTTTATGAAGTGAACCTTGTAAATACTTCAATGTATGATGTAAGGCTGCCACATGTGGTTCTCTTGGCTGTTGCATGTATTGACTAAGATGTTGCACTGTGTATGCAAGATCTAGTCTTGTATGGACCAAAAAAATTAGTTTCCCAAACATCCTTCTATAATACTCTGCATCATTGTAGAGTTCCCCTTCAGCAGCTGATAATTTGAGGTTTGAAGGAAGGGGTGTGACAGTAGTCTTGCATGTATCAAGCTTTGAGCAGGCCAGCAACTCTCTTGCAAACTTCTGCTGAGACAAACACATTCCTCCACTGTGTTTTCCAACCTCCATTCCTAAAAAATAGCTCAATTCTCCTAAATCTTTTATCTTGAACTTATCATGAAGATGAAGCTTTAAACTCTCAATAATTCCCTGATCATTCCCTGTCATAATCAGGTCATCAACATAAACTGCTATTGTTGTGAATGAGGTTGTTGTATTCTTTAAGAACAAACTGTGATCATTCTTAGACTGATGGTATCCTTGTGAGGAAAGCTCTTCCTGTAATTTTGAGAACCATTGTCTTGATGCTTGCTTTAATCCATAAAGGGATTTTCTCAATAAGCATACTTTGTTATCTGCTTTAGACATTCCATCTGGCAGCTTCATATAAACCTTTTCAATAAGTTCTCCATGCAGAAAAGCATTATTGACATCTAACTGATGTATTTTCCATCCTTTTGAAGCAACAATGGAAATGAGACATCTGATTGTGCTCATTTGACAACTGGGGAAAAAGTCTCCTGGAAATCAATACCATGTTTCTGATTGTACCCTTTTGCTACTAATCTTGCCTTGTACCTTTCCAAGGTACCATCTGCCCTTAACTTCACCTTGTATACCCATTTATTGCCTATAGCCTTCTTCCCTTTAGGTAGATCCACCAAATCCCATGTATGATTATTGTTTAATGCCTCAGTTTCTTGTTGCATAGCAAGCTGCCATTTGGGGTCTAATGAAGCTTCTACATAGCTACTAGGCTCATAGTATTCCTGTTGTGCAGAAATCAAACAAGTAAAAGCAGCATGTGCACTATCACAGTTAACCAAGCTAGGAAAATCAGTTTTAAATTTTATTCCAGAACCACAAACATAATCTTTTGTCCAGTAAGGTGCTGAATGGGATCTTTCAGACCTTCTTGGTGCAAATTGAGCAGTATCAGTCATGTCTACTGTAATGTTAGGGTCATTAGAAGTAGCTGAAGTTGTATCAAGACTAGAGGAAGAATTTTGAGTGGTGTTTGGAGGTGGAATTTGTGTTAAATGGTTAGTGGGAGGAAAATCATCAGTAGTAATTGTAATAGGAGTAGCAATAGGTAAGAAAATCTGAAAAGGGTCTTGAGTAGTCTGTGAAGAGTAATGAAATGGAAAATGTTTTTCATAGAACCTAACATCTCTAGACACAACTATTTTCTTACTAGCTAAATTCAGTAGTTTATAGCCTTTCTGTGTACTAGGATATCCAAGAAAAACACAGGGATCTGCTCTAGGTGAAAACTTATTCCTTCCTTGTTTGATAGTAGAACAATAGCACAGGCACCCAAAAACTCTCAAAGACTTCAAATTAGGTTTTTCTCCAAATAACTTCTCAAAAGGAGTCAAATTGTTCAAGCATGAAAGTGGCATTCTGTTAATTAAATGTGTTGCACACATTACACTTTCACCCCAATATTTAATAGGGATTTTTGATTGGAAATACAAAGCTCTAGTTGTTTCCAGTAGATGCCTGTGTTTCCTTTCAACTATCCCATTTTGTTGTGGGGTTTCTGTGCATGTTGTTTGATGTAAAATGCCATTTTCTTTGTAAAAAAATTTCATCCTTCCTTCAATGAGTTCTAAAGCATTATCAGACCTAATTACTTTGATTTTCTTATTGAAGTGAGTATTAATATACAAACTGAAATCAATCAAAGTTTGAACACAATTTGACTTTTGAGCAAGAAAGAAAATCCATGTCATTCTAGTGTGTTCATCCACTATAGTCATAAAGACATTACATCCATTATGGGTTACAACTTTGTAAGGACCCCAGAGGTCTACATGGAGTAAATCAAAAGGACTAGCAGATTGAGTAGTGCTAGAACAAAAGGGTAGCCTAGTTTGTTTAGCACTATGACATACTTGACAGAAAACATCCTCAGGGGATTGCATTACATTTGACAGGATTTTATTTAACCTAGGAAAAGGAAGGTGACCAAGTCTAAGGTGCCACAACTTAGCTTGATCAGTACAAGAAATTTTATTGGAAACTAAAGCAGTAATAGGAATAGTAGGATTGATATCATGCTTGAGATGTTGAAATCTTTCATTAAGATGATATAGGCCTTTGATTAGGTTACCAAGCTGCAGGTGCTTGTTCTGTAAAAGGTCCTGATTATAGCAATGAGTATTAGTAAAACAAACAGTAGCATGCATATCCTTGCTCAATTTGTGTATAGATATTGAGTTAAAGGTGAATTCTGGGATATGAAGAACATTATGTAGAACCAGATTATGTGAAAAATAAATAGTGCCTCTATGTTTAACATGGACCCTGCTCCCATTAGGTATAGTAATATAGCAACATTCATCTTCAATATTTTTATAATCATGGAATTTTTCTAGATCAAAAGTCATGTGATTAGTAGCTCCTGTATCTAAAATCCAGGTATTAGAAACAGTGCTGAGTAAACAACTACCTGCAACCAAAGCTGTATCTTCCTCATAAGCATCTGGTGATGGTTCCTGATTCAGCAGAGTAAGGAGCTGATTATATTGAACAGAACTGAGTGGTGGATTGAGGTAGACTTCCTGTGAATCTCCTGGTTCTCCATCCTCATTATGAGCAGCTGCTGCTAGCTTCTGATTCTTCCACTTTTCCTTGATTTCTTTTGGTATCACATGCAGCTTCTAGCATTTATCCCTTGTGTGAACTGTGGCCTTGCAATAATCACAAACAAGCCTCTTCTGCCCAGGATGAAGCTTCTTGAACCCTAAATCTCCAAATTTCTTCACAGCAAAGGCCATGCCCTCATCAGATGAGTGAGTAGAATTATACACCTCTTTGTGACTTTCCTCTTGAGCTAGAAGCCTATAAGCATGATTGATCTGAGGCAATGGTTGTTGAAGAAGTATATTACCCCTCACGTTATTGAAGTTAGGGTTCAACTTCATCAAGAACTGAGTAAGTCTAGCAGCTTCCTGTATTTTCAGCATTTTCTCAAGAACATTGCAAGTACAGTTATTGCAAGAACAAACTGGAAGAGGGTTTGAGGAATCCAACTCATCCCAGAGCATTTTGAGCTTGGTGAAGAAAATTGAGATGGAATCACCATTTTGTTGAAGATCAGCAATCTTCTGGTGAATGGCAAAAATTTGGGTTCCAGAAGTTTGACCAAATCTCTCTTGGAGATTATCCCATACTTCTTTGGCAGAATTGAAGTACAAGATGCTTCTGGCAATGTTTGGATCAAGAACTTGAATGAACCATGAGATGAGAATATTATTGACTCTATCCCAGGCTTTGATGACAGGGGAATCAGGTTCAAGTTGTGTGATGCTCCCATCTATGAAACCTAGCTTGTTTTTTGCTGAAAGACTGATGACTACTGATCTTTTCCAATCATTAAACCCAATTCCAGTGAATTTCTCAGGTACTAACTTGTACTGAGAGTCACTAGGATGAATATAGTAGGGTGATGTTGGATCTCCAGAAGGATCATTCGTAGCCATTGCAATAGAAGTTTGAAGAAGAAAAAGAGAGAGTGAAAAAGAAGATTTCAAAAACAAAGTAGAAGAAGAAAAACACCGAAACTTTGTAGCTCAAAAACAAGAAAGAAAACACTAAAAACGGATTGTTGCAAAGAAAGAATACCCAGGAAAATGGTTCTGCTATGATACCATGTAACAATCTGCAAAATGAATGCAGTAATCACTAAGGAAAAGAGCAAGTAACCCAGAAAACAGATTAACCAAAAGATAGAAAATAGAGAAACATTTTTAGAGAGAGTTTTTGTATTATTGAATGAATGAATCTAATACAATGCAAGGCTGAATTTATAGCCAATTTACATACAATAAACTCTTATCTAATTGGTTGAGAGAATGAGAGCCGGATTGATGAAGTGGCATGATCTAGAACAATCTTTCCTCTAACAAAATTCTGTTATAGGAATGTGATGTCACCCTTAGCTGACAGAGAATCTAAATAGGGGAGTGTACTGGCTGCTTTGTCGTGTAGTATAACAAATTGTATGCAGCTGGCATAAGTATATGCCTTGTGCTTGAAGCATTCTGCTAAGTTGAGCAAGCTGAATAGCTGAGCCATGATGAGCAAGCTGCTGCTGATGAGCTTCTAGCAGAGCAGCTTGCTTTGCTATCTTCTTTAGCTGCCATAGTCTCAATACTATTTAATTTCCTTGTGCTTAAGTTTTTTTTTTTTTTTTTTGTAATCAATCTTCAAAATAATCATACCAAAAATTACTTGTCATCAACAACCTTCTAAATAATAATACGAGTAATAATTATTGTAGTAAAAAATTATTTGGTAACTGTGATCTCACACTCGTCACTCCATACCATAATTGACAAAGTCTTTGTCCAAATTATTAAGTAACGTGGAAAAATAATACTCTCTCCGTTTTTTATTAGATGTTTCATACCAATTTCGCACGGTGTTTAAGAGTTGATTGACTTAGATAAATAGATGAGTAAATTAGGTAAAAAAAAGTTGAGTGAGTTCGGTAAAAGAGTAATTGTGTCAATGAATTTTTTTTGGAAAAAGGTAATTTTGGTTAAATAGATTGGGTAAAGTAATGAAAGTTGACTTTAAAAAAGAGTAATTCATTAATTTTACAGTAAATAAAGTAAGTAAAAAAATAAAAAAGTTATTTTTAGATTCATTTGGAACAACTAATTGAAAACATCCCAAAATGAAAAGTGGAACAACTAATAAAAAACGGAGGGAGTATCTTAACTTAAAAATTAAATGAATTTAAATGGAGATAATTATTTGCCAACCATATCAAAATAATTAAATAACTTAAATATCACCTATCAATTACATAAATAATTAAAAAATGCATAGTTTTTTTGGTGACATAAAATATTAGAATGTTCTCAAAGATGAAAAGGTACTCCGTACAATGTAAGATCACTTTCGATTGAAATTTTATTATTTGAATTTAATATGTTGCAAACTAAGATATTCATATTAATCATGTCAAATTTTTTTAATAAGATTGTAAAAATCCAAGCATCAATCATACACAGTTTTTTTTTTTTTTTTGAGACCAGATCAATAATGAAGGTTGTAAATTTATTATCCACGCGTGTATTTGCAGGAGACCAAACAAGTCTTATAAATAAGACGAGCCGGCCGATTTGTCCAAGTTTTGACCGAGCAGGCTCGGCTGGTTAATAGTCCTGCCAAATAGGAATCGGGTTGCATTTAACAAGCTTCCGCTCATCGAGCCTAACTTAAAAATGCACCGACTAGGATAAAGCAACATTATTATTGCCTTTATCCTATTTGCTGTCAAAAATGTTTTGTTTTTAGGAAGATGTGGTTATTTCCGTTACTTCGTGCACTATTCATCCACCACAAAGCCGGAATCCATCGTTTCCAACACTCAAAATACCATTAAATAATAACACAATCTACTCTAGATCACAACTAATCATGTGTTTTTTATTTGTCAGATCATTTGTATGTACTAAAGTTGCAATCAATAAATTAAACCAACTTGCATTTTGCATACATAATGTAATCTAATGTTGCAACTTTGTTTTAATAATAACTCTTTACGTGTATAAACTGTGTCTTGCAAAATTGGTATAAATAGCACTACGTATGTGCATGATCTAACCAAGTAGCGAAACAAAACATACATACATGGCTAATAATCAAGTCCAGAAAATGGTATACGATAGCGAAACATTTAGTTCCTTCTACAAAACATGGCTACTTCGTCTCCAAGTGCTCTCGGACAAGCTCAAGAACAACACGACTGCAAGCTCCGACGCCGACAGCAACAACACTCAGCTCATTCAGCGCGTGCTCTGCCACTACGCAGACTACTACGAGGGGAAGGCTCGGATCGTATGGGAGGACACCTTCTTCCTCTTCTCCCCGCCCTGGCTAACCTCGTTCGAAAAGATCTTTCTTTGGGTCGGAGGGTTTAAGCCCTCCTTGGTTTTCACCCTCATGAAGTCTCCCATCTTCGACATGGTGTCAGAGTCATTCCAAAACTTGCAGCTGCTGAAGGCCGAGACTGTGAGGGAGGAAAGGAACCTAACGAATGAGTTTGCGACCGTGCAAGAGAGCATYGGATCGCATCCAATGGCAAACTTGGTCAAGCAGTATGGGAGGTTGGTTGACGGGGAGGTGTCCGAGTTCGACGAGGCGGCCGAGGAGATGCGGGAGTCAATGGCGTTGGTGGTTCTCAGAGCTGACAATCTTCGGAGGAAAACGGTGGTTAAAGTGGTAGAGATCCTCAATGTCAACCATAGCATGGAGTTCCTAGCTGTTGTTGCCAACTACCANTACTACGAGGGGAAGGCTCGGATCGTATGGGAGGACACCTTCTTCCTCTTCTCCCCGCCCTGGCTAACCTCGTTCGAAAAGATCTTTCTTTGGGTCGGAGGGTTTAAGCCCTCCTTGGTTTTCACCCTCATGAAGTCTCCCATCTTCGACATGGTGTCAGAGTCATTCCAAAACTTGCAGCTGCTGAAGGCCGAGACTGTGAGGGAGGAAAGGAACCTAACGAATGAGTTTGCGACCGTGCAAGAGAGCATYGGATCGCATCCAATGGCAAACTTGGTCAAGCAGTATGGGAGGTTGGTTGACGGGGAGGTGTCCGAGTTCGACGAGGCGGCCGAGGAGATGCGGGAGTCAATGGCGTTGGTGGTTCTCAGAGCTGACAATCTTCGGAGGAAAACGGTGGTTAAAGTGGTAGAGATCCTCAATGTCAACCATAGCATGGAGTTCTTAGCTGTTGTTGCCAACTACCAACTTGAGATAAGATCGCGAATTCGTAGTCCACTAAATCATGCCCAATTCCAGGATCTAGTCATTTGAATAATTTATTATTTATAGAATAGCATTGCAAATAAAACWGTGTTACATTAATTATTGTAGGCAAAAATATTGTAATTGGATATTATTATATAATATGGTTATTTGTTTGTTTGATACCAAGAAACTACTTGTACTAGAATTAATGTTGAAGATCTAATGGCGGTGGTTGTTGTTTTTAACGTTTGAATGAAATTTGGGAACCTCTGTTTTGTCAGGTTGCAGTTTTGATAAGTTTTGCAGCAGCGTTATTTCTGCTGTCCTGCAACTCTGCAAGTAGCATATGCCATGTACATAGATCACTCAACTTTCTATTGATTATGCATATCATTGATTACCTTTAATCAGCTTGAAATATGATGATAATCAGCTTGATTTAAGGAGGGAACTCGGCTGAGTTGTTTCTTGCCGAATAGTGACCGATTTTTTTAGTTGTCAAACGGGTCTGTGTCGTGCCCACCATGGGGATTGCAAGTCCACTCAACAAAACCAATGAGGATTCATCTCCAAACTACATGACAATGGAAAGAGTAACCCCTCGGACCAGCTTTATAAGGTTAACAGGCTAGACAAAAGTCTTCAATTCTTTCAATAATAATGTGAGATTCATTCCCTAACACCCCACCTTACGCTATACTTTTTCAATGTGAAACACTCACATATGGATTAATTACGGGTTCAACATTATCTTATCGGTTCATTACGCTCACAAGTAACAATAATGCCATGAATCTGAGATCTCAGTGGTAATGCAGTCGAAGCTGCCCTTGCAGAAAAGGTAACTCGGTATATTTCATTTGTAAAGTGTGTTTACAAGTAGCATATGCAGACTACCAAAGTACAGTAGGAATTATCTGCTCATGGCCCGTGGGAAGTTAATATGGGCTTCAAATTTCATTATCCGAATTATGTTTGAAGCTTTAATGGGCCTTTCGTCACACAATCATTAGGGCCTAGCCCATGTATTATAGTATAGCTCTTAGCGCATGAATATATTTGGCATGTTGGTGTATTAAGAAAATAGTACTCCCTCCGTTACGTCTTATTGGCAACACTTGAATATTTTACCTCTCTCAAATAATATGTTTTATTAGTAACTCTTTGTATTATTTGAGAGAGGTAAAATATTCAAGTGTTGCCAATAAAAAGTAACGGGTGGGTGGAGTAATACTATCAACTTCACATAATAACTTCACATAATATTTGATAATAACCCTCATTAATATAGACGAATTGAACATAATCATTGCTAAGTACTATCTTTTCCAGGTCTAATTATCTATTACCATCTTTTTTAGCACTTTGAGTTGTTGACCACCATATTTACAATAGTTTTTGGCGTCAACCTCACATGGCGGTCACGTGACTTGCAGATGACGCTCAATGCCGAATTCCGACAAAAAATGATGGTCAACAAACCAATGTGTTAGAAAAGATGCTTTTAGACAATTAGATTTAGAAAAAATGATTTGTCACAGAATAACCCTTAGAAAAGATGATTTTTGATTGAAAAAAAACCTAATTATTTTAATATTATGAGTTTGAACTCTTTTTTGCAAGACTCTCTCTTTTGTCCCAATGGATATGGTTTTTGGATGGTTCCTCTCCTAAGCTCATCATTCCCCTCTCTTTCTTCCCTCATTAGCAAGGATCCTAACCATTTAGGGCTTGGTAAATACAATTTAACTAGGCATCTTAATATGGGTTTACTGAATTATGATTTACATTGTAATATACTTTTCCCTAATTAAACACTATGTCAACTTTATTTACGCACGTGCTTCATTCGTTTTATAATTTTCGTGACTCTATGACTCTCAGTAATACATATAATTACTTAAAAGTAACGACGTTATCACAAAAACAAATAAATATTATTATTTTCGTCCCAAGAAATATTGTTTTGATAATTTTGAAATCGGCCTCGGTCAATGCGACTAGTGCTAATGGAACGATCAACTTTTGTATGTAATGAAAGAGGGATTTGGTTCCGTTGTACGTCTAAGCTTCCGATGACATGAGACATGAATAATGAGTGCAACTCAAGAAAACAAAATSTCGCACGAGTGTCGGCATGAGTACAAGTTTTTCTGCTGACCAGGTTGATTTAGCTAAGTCTACTACATTAAGTAGTCATAATCACACGTCTAACTGATTGTTAACTCCATTATCCTAATTATTATGGAGTTTTGATGAYGACAAACCCACTAACCTAATCTAATTTTAAAAGTACACTACAGGTGTGTTTACAATAATGTTGTTTATTTTGACTTCCTTTTTTGGACGGCTTTCTC
>SNQN01012911.1:0-10202 GCA_008642245.1 Bassia scoparia
TGATGAAGCTGTTTTCGTAGGCTATCAAATTAGCAAGCGTAAGGTTTATACCAAAACCTGTGGCGAAAGAAGTCATACATTGAATATGATATTGAAATCTGGGATCTCACGTCACTTGAAAAAGTTGTCAGGGACTGGTAACAATGAGGTTGAGTGTTTTAATCTATGAAAACTGAGGAGAGGGATTACTCCGTAATCATAATACAAAAGACATTTGCAGTTGAGAGAGAGCTCAAACACCGATACGTTCCTCAACCTGTTGTGCAGAAGAAATGAAGCAAATGCCAATATGGAACGGAAGGAATAAGCTAAGATACCTCACCAGATTCCAGTGAGAACTTCAACCTAACCTTGGAGCATCAGAAGTCTCACCCACTTGATCTCATCATCAGTTGACATTCTAAAGGAACTCAAACAATAGCTCAGGCTGCAAGGAACTCTGGCCCCATGCGATCTTATTCCTATTATGATACCGAAGAAAGAATCATGAAAGACAGGCTCTCAAAGATTAGTTGATTAGGTGAATTGCCATGCATAGATGAATTAAATGAATTTGAAAGAAACAAGGTATGGAATCTTGAAAGCCTTCCTGAATAACAAAAAGTATGGACTAGAAACTCGCTGTGTCAGGAATAACTAGATGAATCGGCACCTAATAAGAAACAATTTGCAGCTCGTTGTTGTAAAGTGTGTTTTATCACCAACAAGAAAGGATATTGATTTCGAAGACAAGTTTGCACGCAGCCGTAGAAAGCTATCATCGAATCTTAATCTTTCTGCATCTTCACTGGGTTCTCACAATTATATCACATGGATGCCACAAATGCTGCATTCTCTAACATGGATACTTCACAGGAGGGAAGTATTTGCCACACCTCCCATGGATTGAATATCATAAATCCCCCTCTTGCTGTTTAAGCGACAAGCCTGCTCTATGGCTAGACAAGTCACCCACAGTCCTTTGGTATGAATGACTTCAAAATCTTACAAAATGAATTAAATAAAGGTGAAAAAGTAGACAAAAACTTTGTTTTTGAGCTGAAGAAACTGACCTTCTTGTAGTCTAACCTTATGTGATGACCATATATTGGTGTACAATGAAAACTCTGGTGTAATACTTGCTGACCTATGTATTGAGGGGAATTTGAAATGACGTATATGGGTGAGTTGTATCGTCGGGGTTGCAAATAAAACAAACAAAGGGGAGATTCTTCTTCAACAAAATATACTCAAGGAATTTTGAAAAATATTAACTTCGGATCAGCTAACTAATTCGTTACTCCTATGGGAGTTGGCACTAAACTGGACGATTAAAGATCCTGGAATGGAATCTGGTGGGTCAGAAAGGTATAGAGTCATGAGTTGTCTCTTTTGTATCTCCTGCTCGTAGGCGATATATCCTTTTAGTGTTGGTTGTATGTGCTCGTTTTCAATCTAACCTAAGAATCGCAACTAATGGCTCTGTAAAAAGGATATCAGGTATCTAGAGTGGACTAAGAATAGTCTCTTCTACTCTAGAAGTGATATTGATTAAAAGGCTCTTACAGATTTGTGACTATGGTAGGTGATTTAGTAAAACGGAAAAGTTACTCAGAACGTCCAGTTCCTGGGTCTTGATCTCTCGTTCTTGGGCATCTAAGAAACCAACATACTGTTACTCTTCTACTGCAGAAGCTGCAGTTGTAGCTGCTGCAGCATGCTATTTACTCAGTTTCTTTGGATCAAACAACAATTGATAGAGAATTTCAACTAAGGTAGATTGAATTTCAATTTTTTTGATAATACCGTGCTATTTGTATGATTCAAAGGATCCAGTACATCACTCATAGAGTCAACACATTTCATATTAATGACATCATTTCTAAAGACTATTGTTGAGGAAAGGTTTAATCAAGCTGTGAAAGGTCTGGTAACTCCGAGAGTCAAAATAGCCTGATATATTGACTAAGCCTTTAGCAAGAGATCGTTTTGACCAAGACGCATGGTCCGCATGGAAACTTGGTTTATGATTTTCACTTTTATATGGTAAGGCCGGACTCCAAAATTCTCAAGGTATGTCTCTAAGACTAATAATGTATATGTGTTCAATGCCATCCTATGTGAATCCAACTTTACGCAAGTATAGCAGTATGTCTGTGTGCTTATAGATATCAATCGATATGTTAGAGTATATGTGTTATAGTATGTTAAAATGTTTAAGCCCAAAATGCTTTGTTTAATAGTTTCAAGCCCAAAATCTTCTTTCTAACAAACAAAGTCAATAAAAATTAATTTTTATTTATCCTTTTACCGCAACCAACTAATATCTCAAATCCTAATGTTATCAATTAGCTGATGTATCCCATATATCTTAATTTCCGAAAAAATTCACCGCGATTGCATTCTTTGAGTTAAATACCCATACTCAACGTCCGTCAAATCAATCGAATCAAAATTGAAAGTTACTGACCGCATATTAATTACCGCCTGCCAAATATTGACAAACCGCTCAAAATTCCTTCCTATACAACTTCACCACATACTTTACCCGTCTTTTCACTTCATTATATAGCATTGCCAAAAGCCTTAACACATCTATCACACATCCACTTACACCAAACTCTCAATAATTCAACCGATGGGACATTTCACCAAAACCTCCAGCATCTCGAATGGCTGAAACGCTGATGAAATCTCAAAGAACGAAAGTTTGACAAAATTGAAGATGACTTGGGGGATCGGGGATCCTATTTTCAATGCGAGGGCATCTTTTCGCCACTCGTATTTGAGGCAAGATGCCCAATCTGATATGGGGTATCGCTGAGAATTTGACTAGTGCTCGAGCAAGTAAGTTTACTCAACTCCTTGATATCCTAATTTCAGGGGTGAGTGATCTGTTTGTTGTTTGCTATATATGTCATTGTCTTTACACTATTTGAATAAGTTTACTGATGAAATTTTTAGCATGAGAATGGAGTTTTTATCTCTAACAATTCGGTACAAGAAAAATGATTTGGGGCTGAGATTTAAGTGAGCCTTTGAAATTTCCTAATGAAGGTTTAGTGATTATTTTAAGGGCTGGGTATGTATGAAGAAAAGAAAGATGGAACTAAGATTAGAAAATCATATAATGGTGTGTGTATTGATCGAATGGTAGAATCTATTGGAGGAAACAAAGACWGCATGAAAACAAACCACAAAAATTCCTCACCAATTCAAAAAATCCTTTTTCACCTTGTTTTTCGTTCCATTATCCCAAGGACTCAGCACAGAGATGAGGCAAATCACCTTGATGCCTTGTTAATGTACTGTTTAGAAAACAAAATTCAAATCAATTTCCCTTCCTTGATGATTAAACACCTTACTCATTGCATTGAAAATAGTTTCAAAATAGGCTATTGTAACCTGCTAATGACTTTCTTTGAAAGTTTTGGTATTAAGGCTGATAAGGAAATCCTGACTATGCAAACCAACCATTTCATACAACTAGCACTCTCAATAGGTTGGGATTATGTGTGAAGAATGGAGTATGTTGTTTTATAGAGTCAGAAGATGAAGATCAGGATGATGTGATGAATGAGGAAAAAGAATCTAGAATGGAGAGTGACAAACAGGAGGATGAGAAAGAAAATGTAGAGGAAAAGCCTAATGAAAAGGAGGAAGAAAGTGAACKTGTCACTAGGTCTGGCAGTAGAAGAGGAAGAGGTAGAGGGAGACTTGGAAGAAGGGGTGGAAGAGTGTTCAGGAGACTAGCAGAGAAGGAATCCATGGTTGACATTCTCAATTTGGAGGATGATGAAGAAGAGAAGAAGTCCCCTGAAGCTGAGCCTGCTCGTCCTGCAGAGAAGGCACTACCTGAGAAGACCCTAGCTGTATCTGGACAAGGGTTTAGTGGCTTCAGTTCCTCTGCCATCTTGGAGGAACTTAAGTCCATCAAAACCTCAGTTCAGGCTTTGGACAACAAATTGGATGGTGCTATCACCTGATTCAGCAAACTGGAGGCTGAAGTCGGCAAGCTTGGAGCTGTCTCAACCAAGGTGACTCGAGGTTTGAATGAAACTGCAATCAAGTTCACCAAAGGACAGGAGGACATTCTGAACAAGCTTGACGATGTTCTTGCCGAGTTTGGACTTCCTGATGTTGATGCTGCTACCTGAAGTTCCTCCCCTTTCCTATCAAACGTTTAAATATCTCTATGACCCTATCCTATGAACAATCATTATTTATCATGGTCTGTAACTAAATATTTTGGATTATGTTGGTTTTTGGAAACTATTTGCTAAACWAGGGGTATTTTAACTATTTCCTTTTGTTGAACTATTCTGGGCTTCTCATTTTAATCTATTATGTTTATATATTGCCTTATATCTGCTTGTGATTGAACTATCTGCATARTTGACTGRATATGTATCGAWAAYGTATTKCCAATATAATATCTATTGGTGRTGTGCWATGAGATGTCTATACTTYTGTCTGTCTTTTTMATGAAAGCCAAAAGGGGGAAGAAAGAGCAAACTTCTTAGTCAGTTTTGATGATGGTCAAGTTGCATGTTGACAAAATGATATGAGTACTTATAAGGTAATCAAATTTTTAATCAAATTTTTACTTTATATGTCCTGCACTAAAATGGTACAAATTAAACTAACACATATACTATGTATACTGGTATAAAATTGGTTATAGAGTTTGCTTGTTTTTCATTCATCAAAAAGGGGGAATATTGTTGAACCCTAGTTTTGATGAATGGGCAATAAACAAAAAGCAAACTCATACATGTGTGTGTATATGATATGTGTGTGTTAGATATGTGAATTTCAGGAAACAAGTTTTTAAAGCTTTAACGGAGTAAGGATCATCCAAGGAGTGGAAAGGGAGTTCCTGTGGCTTTGAAGACTTAAAGAGTTCAAGGAAGAAACCGAGTAGCAAGGAACTCGAGTCCCTTGAAAAAACTTAAGGCTCGAGATCTACTGGTGGATGTCATCAGGGTATAATAAACTTAGGAGGTTATATTTTAGGTTTATTGTAAATTTGACATTAATGTGTGAAAGTCTGACTTGATAAATAAGATATATAATCGGAGTTAATAAAATAATTTTATTAATAAATATAAATTAAGGTTAATGTTAAAAAGATGCTTAGGAATTAAATAAATAAAACTTAATAAATTAAGTTTTCTGAATAAAAATCTTTTTGATATTTTACCAGTTTTATTTTTTTAAAATCGATTTTATTAAATAAATTTTTTATATTTTATAACATGATAAAAACGGATTAAGAAAAAAAAAGGGTTTTGAGTAAAATATCTTTTCAACGGTTTTGAGATAATTAAGGAAGCAGTAAACGTTATTAACAAGCAAAATCAGTTGAGAAATTTAAGGAATGGCTATAAACTATGCGAAGCATTGAGAACGTGTGAAATAGACTTGCATGTCAAGTTCCACTAAAGCACTATCTCCTACATTGTAGGAAGTAATGCATAGTGGACATACTGCTTGGTTCTCACGCACAAAACCTATTCTATAAATACAGAAAAGATAATTCGTTTTAGACACACTTGAGCAAACAAAAGAAATTGAGTCATTCTAACACACAAGTGCCAAATCAGTTTAGCTTACAATCGAGTTGTAATTGCTTCAAGTAGAGTTGTTACTTGAAGAGGACTTTGAGTGTTGTATCTCAAAGGGGCTTTGGGTTGAGAGAATCCAGAGAGGCTTGTAAGAGAGGAACCTGCACAATTCCTATATATTACAATAATCAAACTTGTGCTATCCATTAACAAGCTTTATACTCACCTTGAACAGGCTTCGAAAGCATCAATCACTTCCTAATGGCATATACTTGATATAGCGAATGCCTTCATATACATTCTCTACTCCTCGCTACGCCAACATCTGAAACAAGAAGATTTATACACTCAAGCAATTCATACTATAGCAGCACTATTAACACGGCACGCATCAAACTATATGATCAAATTTTACTACATTTCACATACATACATGGCATATTTTGCACAAAAAATAATTGGTGTAACTCAAAAGCATTTCTAATTAAACCTTAAATATTACTCTGGCCTCCCCCCCCCTGGACAAATACTGGCATCCCATAAAGGGAATGGGAACACAATCAAGTCCATGAAATTTTAAGAACGAGATTGAAGTTCAACTAGAAAACAGCTCAAAAATGACATATATATTTTTTTAATAGTAAATCTACCCCTAACAATAAACAAAACAATATTAGAATTAGAAAAATAAGAAAGAGCTTATTTCACCACCTCATACAAAAACAAATAATCAAATCAAAATCAAAGGTTAATAATTGCACGAGTATTAATTAATAGTTTTTCTGGCTAAAAATAATAGCTAAATAAAAAGCTCTGCAAAAATTCCTATATGATACTTTCTATTCTAAACACCAAAACATGGCAAAAAAAACTGGAAACAAAACCAGGAATGAAGACAATGAACAAACTTTTAAATCCATCAGAATGAAAACTTTGACATGAAATTCTTATTGCTCCAATATCCCAATTCCCCTACCAATCGTCATAACAAGTTACTCCCTAGATCACACAAGATTTAGACAACAAACCTCATTAATTAACTACATAAAAATATAAACCAATTTAGACATTGAATTAATGTGAACTATGGAAGCAAAGTTATATAACTACGAACAATGTCCTTTAACAGTGGTAACTTGGAACAACCTATAAGTAACTCATTTCTCACATCGACTCTCAGACTCATCCAAGTATTACATATCAATTATGGCTTCATTTTACCAAAAAGCAAAATTCTTCCACATACAACTATAATCAAATTCTGCTTCTTACTAGATAAACAATGTGATTCCCCAATATACTCCGATTTTCCCAAAGAGCGTCTACTTGTTGAAAAATCTGCGATGAAACCTTTTTCTAAACTAACTCTTAAAAAAATTACGTCAATCAACACAAAAAAAAAACCAATGCACTCCTTCCATAGCAACTATACCATTATACCGATCACCTAAATTCTACAATCAATCATCACCATCTATTAAAATAAAAAAAAACTTCAAATGTTTTATCCCAGTTCCTACTATTCCCATCAAATAGAAATACTCGACTCCCTAGCCAACAAGCAGCATGTGGGTTGCTTTGCCCCACAGTGCTTCCAAAACCCAAAAAAGACAATAATGTGTACTCTGCATAGAGAATTCTCAATTTCTTAAAAAAAACTACAAATCTTAATGACACCCCTCACCTACATAGTAAATCCACTTGCAATATTAATTATTAAATCCATTTCACAAAAATTTTAAAGCATTTCCATTCACAGACCACTATTTATCATCCAAATTGCACAATTAGTTCCTACTCAATTTTCCTGAGTCATAAGAATTGGGATAAAATCACAAAATAAAAGGAAATACTAATATACGCATAACAAATAAGCAGTAGACGCTACCTCCTCCAGTCCAGTCCGACAATCCTATCCGTCAGATTCAATACTCCGCTAAATCGGATGCCAGATAATTTGACATTCACGGGATAATCAGCTCTCAACCTTATTACAAGCACAAACACACAAAAAATCTTAGGGTTAACTCAACTCCAACTCAAACCAACTCAATGCTAGAGTGAACATTCGGGCAAAAAATGATAAAATGAGTTCCGAAGCCAACCAGCAAATGAAAAAACCTATATTACTAAAACATCTCTAATCCCGAATTTCCCAAAGCATACATATCACACCTGCAATAAAAGTAACCCCAAATAACATCCGATAAAACCCAATACAACCCAAATCCAAAAGACCGTAAATCCCACATTGAAAATCGAACCCCAAAAGCTAAAACACCACCCACAAATCCCACCTTGAAATCAGAACCCAAATGAAACCCACACCACAAGCAATAATTCTACCCATTACCACTCAAACACCAACAAATCTTCAGTCAAAATTAAAAACACCAATATAGCATCTTCACAGCAGTGGTAAACATTTGTCACAAGTGCAACTCGATCTGCACCCTAGCTCCTACAAAAAATTATACCCGAAACAAACACCTAAACAATAAAAAAAATACCAGAAATTCTAAAACCAAAGGTAACAATATGATCACGCCTATTGTCTCTAACCACTGAACCAAACTTCTCCCAAACACAAACCTTTTAAACTTTTTCGACTCCACCAATCAACCTATTGCCCACTAATCAAGTACAATCCAACATCATCGCTTTAAAATGGAAAAAAATATCAATTAATAAATTCTAACTGAACATTTATATAATGTATTATATATACAAGAAGACAAAAATCCCAATTTTAGAAAAGTCAGAATAAATCCACTGCAATCTTGAAACTCCTAAACATCTTAACAAGAAAAAGTAGGCAGACCAAATGCAATTTCACATACCTCTAACTTCACTGCACATTATTCTCATTCATCATCAAGTTGAAGTCCCAACAAGAGCAGAGGAGTCTGGTGGCAAATCGTGTATTACATCTACTATCTACTTCGCTATCGCCCTCTTGCATGATTCCCCCCCGCCTTTCCTCTTGTTGAATCTGTTCCCACGCTATGTTTATCACCGCCTTAGTTCATCGAATCTACAAAAACCCACATCATAAAAAATCCAAGCCCTAATTGACCCTTTTAACTCAATTCTTACCAAAACCACCAAAAAACAACCCAAATAATATTTGAAAGATAACCCCTAAATATCAACCAATTAAACCCTACAAAAAATCCAATATACATCTACTAGCATACCACTGAACAATCTCGACTGAAACCATGAAAATGACCCCCAATTCATTACGTTTGCATTCAATCTGTCCTCTACCAGAGCCGAATAGCCATAGTAATATCATAGCTTAAATCACCCATTAAAAAAATACAAATAATTCCTTAGATAAAAAACATTCAAGTAGTAAAACAATTGATTTCATTCTAAGATCCATGTTAAAAACTTGTAAACACCATTTTACCATCTGCAACAAATCAAAACTCCTTAATTTGACTTAAAACTTCAAGTTCCAAAATTAACACGCTTTGTTCATAAGATCTAGAAGTGTCACCTTCCAATCATTAATACAATAGGCGGACACAATTTAATCAATTAACAAAGTAGAACAAGAAGAAACACACTGACAATACAACCCAAATTGCATTGAAATTAAATGCTTTACTGTATTTTGAACTCAACCCTAATCTGCAATAAGTCCATATATATAATCCGCTGATTAGGAAGTAGATGTAACCTTACAATAAATCACGGTTGTAATGAGAAGTAAATTGATTATACCAATTAAAAATGAAAACCGAGACGTTCATTTTCGTGAATGAAAATACTTAATTCTATCTCAAGTGAGTATTTCTTCTAAAATTCCATTTTACTTTTGTTCTTAATACCACCTCTTCGCGAAGTCTTTCTTGCCTATATGAAGACATAAGTGTAGAACTAATTGTCACCCTGACCTTATAAAACACAGAATCATAAATTTCCACAATTAATCAACATATGAATTATATACAACAAAATTAAAGACTTACTGGGCAAAGCAATGCTAAGATTAAACCAGAAGACCATTTTGAGCACCAAATTCCAACTATTTCTCAAATTATATTTCTGATCTAAAACGCCGCAATGCAACTTTAGTATCTTTGTGTGGTCCAAATGAATGCGAGAGGAATTCTTGTCTATGTTCTCTCCATAAGCTTCACTTCCTCTATGTAACAGTTGTTATATTCACTTCTGCAAAATAACGACAATTCATGTCTATTCAAAATTCAAACCTCGAATAAAATCTCTCTATTATTATCAGATGAGATGAAAAATAGGAAAAACCTTGTTTTTATCTGCTTTGTATACTTTACAAGAGTCCGGGGGGACTCCCGTTAAATACTGCAATTCTCTATATTTATTCTTTTTAGCGGAATTAGGAAGAAACTTATGAACGTGTCATTTATATACTCTCTATATCTATTCTCAACACACGAAACTCTCCTTTGACAAACTCGTCAGAGATACAAAACTGTTATCCTGATACCACACAACAAATTTTCTTCATAGTATTTTATTCGCAAACCACAACCTTATTTTACACATCTAAGATGCCCTTCCAAGTTCTTCCTTCCTCTCCCGAACTTCTAAAGCCATCTTCGAATCAACCCCTCTGTTGATCGAAGCCACCTCCCAACTCTTGCAAAAGCTTCCTACTTCATCACA
>SNQN01012912.1:0-14640 GCA_008642245.1 Bassia scoparia
TTTCTTTCACCCTATTACAACCATTGATGCATCTCCTCATGATGACAATTTCCTATTTCTCCTCCTGTTCTTTCCACACCTCAACATTCTTCTACTCCTGTTAGATCCTTGGTTCCCAATCTCATTCAACAATCTTCTTCTATTTCAAATCCKAGTCTTGTTCTTCACATATCAACAYACTTGCAATTATGTCCAACACAACTTGTTAGACAATCTTCCAGAGTAAGAACAAAGCCAGCTACCTAACAGATTATGTGTGTTCCACTGCAACTCAATCTTGGTTTAATGTGATCTCCAATGATACTCTTCCTGTTGATGACAAGTGCTTAACAGCTCGTCTATCTGATCAGTGTAAGCCATWRGGTTATGCAAAAGCCTTTACAAACCCCAAACGGGTAAAAGTTGTGCAAGCATAATTACAAGCTTTAGAATAGAATCACACTTAGGTCCTTACTAAATTACCTAAAGGTAAGAAAGCCATCACTTGCAAATGGTTTAATAAGATAAAGCACAAAGAAAATGGGTCCATTGAGAGGTATAAAGCAAGATTAGTTGCAAGGGGTTTCACTCAGAAGCATGGAGTTGATTATACAAAAACTTCCTCTCCTGTAGTCAAGATGGCAACCATRAGGAGTGTGATAACTTTGGCAGCTTCTAAATGGAGGGTTGAGGTGTGGCGATGGTAGAAAGTTGGAAGAAGCAAGCAAGGAAGAAAAACCTGCAGGTTGCAAGTGATATGCGTGTCACACATCCATATGRGTGTGTCGCGCATTGGGATGCGATGCGCGACTCGCGCATYTAGATGCGTGACTCACGCATCTGGGCAGCCTGCAGTGGAGTCTAGGGAGCAGGACAGGAATGCGTAAGTCACACACTCCTATGTGCYACTCGTGCATTCCACTCTGCCTGGAATGTGTGACTCGGGCATTGTAGTGCGTGAGTCGAGGGGTTCTACGATCAACTTTGCTTTGTTTTAACGGTCAAGCGGTGGGACTATAAAAGGCCTTCTTCTTCTTCATTTTTGATGATTCACATATTCAAACACTTAGACAAGTCTTGTAAAATTTCCAAACCCTTTATAATGGATGATGTTTGTCTCTTTTCATTTCTATTTGTTTTAAGCTTCAGCTTTGTTCCACAACAAGCTGTTCTCCTCATGTCCCATCTTCTTGATTAACTCTGATCGATTAGGAGCCATTTWACATTAGTGAGGTTATBAATATTATCAGTAACCATAGGGGCAGCCCCGTACCGAATTAAGAACAATATTGGGCAGTTGACTTGTTGGTGAAGTACAAAATCACCTCAACAGTGTGCAACCRTTGCCAAGCTTACATTGRGCAACTAATCATATTTACAATAAACCAACCCATCAAATTAGATCTACCCATCAAATTTTGTTCAAAATCTTTTTTAAAAACGTTCCCAATTCAAATCTTATACAACGCAACCATCTAGTCAACAAGAATATACTTGCAATTAAGTGTACCCATTATATACCAAATACTTACTTTTTCTTCCTTTTAAAAGATAAACATACTTATGAACATTTATACAAAAGAAACTGTCTTTTGCCAGTGCCTTGCACGGGTGAATCTTGTATTTAATAGTGTATTTAAGTGTGAATAGTGATAAAATAATAGTTGATTAATTGATAGACTTCGTGCAGATGCATAATGACAATAATAAATACATACTAAATTTTATTGAAAAAATTCCTCGTGCTTTTTGGGTTGTTAATCTCCATTCTGATCTTCGTGTTTTGTTTTTTGAAAAATAAATTCTACTAATAATAGCAAAAGAGGGAAGAGAAGGTGTTCGTATAAGGGTTAAGCTTAGAGAGAAAGATTTTAGAAAGGTCGTCAAAGGGAGCAAAGTTCACTAATTTTGTTTAATTACACATTTACTAATAAATATATATTAACGCACGCACTGATCACATTGGATAACAATAATCAAATTGAAAAGGAATCGAAAAAAACATTATAACAATCATGTTGACATTGAAAGTCTGAACATGTTGAAAAACTTAACAAATTATTGTGGCGCATAGCTTATTTTGTTTTTTTACCCCTAAAAATAGGGGTGGATAGATCGCCATGTGGTTGAAACCAATTACTAATTAACAGATTTAGGAAGTATAATTGAAAAAATAAAAAAAAAACACATTTTTTCTACTTAAAAAAAGTAGGAATCGATTTTATTTTTTTTGAAAATTAAGAAATTGAACTTCAATCACATAGAATAATTAAAACAATTATAAATTCAATTGTTTTTCTATTTATGTATTGCTGTGTTGTTTTAATTCCCACCAAGTACAATTTTAAGTATGGTCAGTTAAGTAAATTGGGGCTAATTAAGAATTAATTAAATTCAATTATAAACTGATCAATTGGCCACTATACTGTGAAAATTGACCCCAAAATCTATTAAGTATATTTTATAACTAATACTTTGATATCAGGATACCGGTTCTTTACTTCTTTCGTCACCAGCCATCAATCAATTTAAAAAAAAGTGTTACGGAAAATCATAAAATTAGATATTCTTAAAGAACTCATGGAGGCAAATCATACAAGAACTAACACAATATCATCTTTAATATAGATGGATTTCAAAATTCAATACTAAGGCCAGAAGAAATAGAGGAAGTATGATCAAAAATTTTGATGTAGATTATAAGATTCTTTTCCAGGCTAGAGTAAATAACAAACTAATTGTTTAAACATATGAATCTTAAATAAATATTATTAGTTAATTTATCATATTATACCTACAATCCTAACATAATCACGATCTTACTTATAATTTTCCAAGTTGCTTTTTTTTTTTTAAACTGAAAATTTGTATAAATTTACGAAACAAATGCCACGATATAAAACACCTTTCTGTTTGTTAAATTTTTTGGGGGTTGCTAAATGCACTCAATTTTTACAAAATGCACACAAAAAAAAAAATACTGCCAATAATTATAAATAAGGGTGTGGTATCTTCGTGTTCTAATTCTTTTCTCAATTTGCTAGAGCACTTCACATCTAAAGAATAATGATGTTGAGGAAAATAAATAAGTTTCTTGAAGCTACTTACCCATATCTCTTTCATCTATATATGCTACACATGCTTGCTTTACCCTCCAACTCTTTCGTTTACAGCTCATCATGGCAAGCCAAAAGTCAATCACCGAAGGAGGGTAAACGATGAGGAGAAAGTGGTGGTGTTTAATTAGAAGACAAACTCTCCATTTCCTCTTTCTTCGCGTAGCAATGCAGAGCAATCATCAGTGATGACCAGATCTCTGGATCTCTATTGTACGTTGGGTAGGGGAAGGACCGAAGGGTCATGGAGCTGTTATGGTCACTTTTTTCTATCTAATTAGAAATTAATTAATAGATAATTGAAATTTTGTTTTTTTTTATCTTTTTATTTGAGTGCATTTTGTAAAAATTGTGTGCATTTAGCAGTTATGAATTTTTTTTTACTTATTTCGACTTATTACAACCGTATTGCCATAATTTAGGAAATTCTTTGTGTTAACTAATGTGTTTTTATTTTCTAGAAAAAAATCGTGAGAGTTGGTGCTGATTTTTAGAATTACCGGCTTAATTTAGGAAATTGTTGTATTATTTTGGCAATTTTGTAAAAAAAATTATTCGAGAATTTCCAAAATCTTTTTATCATATGTTATTTTTTGAAAATATGTACAATCTACACTATTGTTCTATATATTTTCACTATTATAATACGGAGTACATCACCATTGTATTATATATTTTCACCTGATAGTAGAAGTTTAAACAGCCTTAAAAAGGGCAACATAGTACACAACAAATTGGCTAATCCAAATGAAAATAACAAAAGCATTTTGTATACTCCGTATTACTGACAAATGAAGTTGACAACAGTGTAACAGAAATGTTATATATTCTCAGCATTGTAACTGGAATTAAGCAAATTAAAGAATATGATTGCATTTTCCAAACAAATTTAAATTCGCTTCCATGCTCAAACACAGTGAATCTTTAATTAAACATTAGAATACTTTAAGTTTCWCAYAAAAAGGGGATCTCAAAAAATCGAAGCTCAATTCAAACTAAAATTATACATGAACCCCATCGAAGTTCAAACCTAATGAAAAAAATTCCATCTTGCATTATAAAAATTCATTAAAATAAAGTTACTTACGGTACAATTACAAATCTCCAAGAAAATTCCTCAAGTTCAACAGCATCACGCTCAACAAGTTAATCCTCTTCCTAGTCAATCAACTTATGACTGTTATTATGCAATAATGACYTTTCAAATTAAAGCTGTAAACAAAAGCAATTTCCAATCTCACCATTCACATTCATTATGATGAACAATTTTCTTGAAAAACAGGATATTTTTTCAATAATTTATAAGATTTTAAAATGATAAATAATCAAATCAAATTATACAAATACAGCAAATACGATCCTTTTATTTGAACACAAAATTTGTTCTAAAATAAATTTATGTTTTATGTATGCAACATAAGGCTAAAATCAGATCAATCATATGAAAAGTACTTCAAAAACAATATAACTGATCATGCTATATATCAATATTATACAATATAATTCAATAATTGAGCAACTTACTCCAAATCTTTTAGAATGGAAATTTGCATCGGAAACTCGAGAAAACTGCTCCGATGAACACTGGCGGATCCAGCAGTTGTCCCCCCATTTAAAAAAAAAATAACTGTTTTTCTAAAAAAAAAAAATTTGAATATATATAATAAATACAAAAGAGAGAAATAACTTATCACAAAGAAAAGTTAGCTCAAGTGGTTGGGTATCTTGTGTCTAATTTATAAGACCATGGGTTCAWACTCTATTGGCAACAAAATATTTATTGTTTTTGTTCCCCTTTCTTTTGCACTTTTTGTGTTAAATTTTTACTTGTAATCCCTTTTATATATATTTTATTTCTACACATTTGTATATATATTTCCATGATTACATCTTCCCTCTTTTTAATATTTATCTCCTTCTCAATAAGCTTAAATAATTTATTGTTTTATAAGAATTAATATTAAAATGCCCTTATACGGAGTAATATAAATCGGCTATAGAAAAAAAATCAAAYTTTGTTGCACACTTCACGTACATTGTACATATGAAACTAATTTTGTTGAAATTTTGAAAATTGTCTATAAAATAGTGAAATTTTTTTGGACGCTTCGCGTGTATATAAGACGACTAATTTGGTACTAATTTGGCTAAAGTTTCAAAAATTTACTACTGTATAAAAAATCAAAATTTGTTTCACGCTTCGCGTGTATATATAAGTCTAATTTGTTGAAGTTTTAAACTATATGATCGAGGTTCAAATAATTTAATATAATACGATTCTGTTCAAAGATTCACATTAAACTAATTTGGCATTTTTAAAAATTAATTTTTCCGTATATTGAATGATCATAGTTATTAATTGGTCCCCCTAGTTTTAAAATTCTGCGTCCCCATTGTCGGTATGAACAGGGAATAATTTCACTGTATTGTGACTTAACAATTAATCCCTAAGCTAGTTTCATTGGTTGCAAATACAATCACATAGCATGAGAAATTAAAATGATTCTAATGAAACATGCAAGAAGAAAAGAACAATTGCATGATAATTAAAAGTAAGAAAAAGGAAAAATAGAAAGTGCTTACCAAAAAATTCAATTAGCAAGGAAGGAAGCCGCAGGCAAGTACGAACATGGCATTGATGGCTTCAGGTTGGGGGGCATTGTAGGGTGAGAGGTGAGGTGTACTGTGATGAAGGAGAGCGTAAGAAAATAAGGGAGAAAATGGAGCAAAGAATACTGTTATAGAGATGAAATGTTACGTAACAGAGTTTGGAACCTTTTCAAATAAATGTTGAATTGTTAATTGAATATAATTTTAAATTTCCTTTTTTTTCTTAAAAATGTTGAGGGGCGTCATGTGTCAAACATTTTAAGTAAAAACCAAGTATAAAAGATTATATAGGATATGATTATCAATCCCATAAATTGTCAATTTCCACAAGAAAACAAAACAGTACGAAACATTCATTTGGCTTATCGTTTTATAATTATTGAGGATAGGAAGAGAAGCAAACAACTCCTACTTCAAAGACAGAAACTATGAACTATTGACTGTTAATTTGACTTCATTCCATCATTGTAGGCGTGTGCCCTATCGCGGCCTTGTCCTACGTCGATTTTGAATTTTGGGCCTTGAAGCCACGAACCCCGCACGTGAGTGCATTGGGAGAGTGTTCGATTGTGGAATCGCCACCGTGCCTATACAGGTTAATCACGGACGTCCGAAACACTGGTGCCAAGGTTAATGAACCCGATCATTAACCACTTCGTGTTCGGAGACATGGTGCGAAATAATCTTTGACCCAATCCGCCCACATGTACGCTCTACTCGGTTCTTTGGAAATTCCATCGATCAAATTCATTGGATACACAACAACAGAGCAATTATACTTAGGAAGCTCTCCTTAGCTATAGAAATCTATTAAAAATAGTGAGTTTCTATCATGACGCATGATCACTACCTAAAGCCTCAATTATGTGACCCACTTCAAATTAATCAAATTTAATATGGTGCTTAAGATCCGGTCTGTCCATGATTAATCTGAATTAATGTGATACAAACAATTTTCGGGATCTTTTTAAAACAATCAAAAGCGTTCTCATGCAATAAACAATGACAAAAATACATATGCGAAGATTAAATCATATACGGCAAAATAGAAACTCAAATATATATAAATCAACACCTTGTACGCTATTAAACACAAAAGAAAACAAAGGTTAAGTGTATCGAAGCTTTGCTTTCCAATTGAATCGTTCGTATCACAACAAAAAGAGACGTGTAGCATCTAAACAATTTATGATTAAAACAATGACCATAAGGCGAAAGCGATTGAAAACGGAATGAATTTACATCTGATGATTGAAAAGTCAAAAGCCAAAAATTAAATGAAAAGTATTATGTTAATCAAAAATTTAATAATAAAAAGATAAAGAGGAAAGTTAGATGAATCAGCCTCAGAATTTTGTTTCTGAGATTCGCAAAGCAAACGACTCCGAAAGTTGTGTATGGATTTGAGAACCCTGGGATTTTCACGAATGATTTGTTTTTTGTGAGTGCGTTTGAGAGAGAAAAAGAGGGAGCAGAGAGAGAGATTTTTTGAGAGCTTTTTGAATCACTAAGCAACAAAGAACCGTTAAGTATCGATTAAGCACCAAGCGCATTGTATTAAGGCGTTTAGGGAAAGATATATAGTAAAATAGGATCAATTAACGCCTAGTCATATAGCGGTATTATACGAAAACCTCTTCGTATATTACACTTGTGTTGACATGGCTGCCATGTCAGCACATTCGTAATAAACGCTATTGTTCTTTTATCTATCCTTCGTTCCGTTAATCGCATAGTATTTTTGGATTCTATTTTGCTATCCCGAATAACAAGGATAAACTTGGTGGACAAGATTAATCTTCATAGAATATTCTGGATCATTCCCGAGAAATTATCTGGGATTTATATAGAATTTCTGAAATTTATTATATTTGAAAAACTTTTGATTTCGAAAAACTTAATAAAAAATCATAGAAAAATAAGAATAAAAAATATTGGCCAACACTAAAAAATAAGACAGAATAAATGAAAATGGAAAAATCGTAGAAATGACCTTTAAAAATAATTCTAAAAAAATCGTTTTTACTAAGAAAAATGCCCTAAAAAATAGAAATAATTAAATAAAATAATTTTTCCGCCTATTATTGGCTCTCGAGCGCATAAGATTTCAAACTGAACTTTTAATCGACTTGCCACAAAAGGGGTATGGTTTATGGAATTTTGTCGCGACTTTCGAATCAAAATCTATTTCACGCAGTCGCTACTTTTCCTCATCGGCTATTCAAGTTTGGAGAGATATTTTAAGTGTCTACCAATCATCCTAACACAAAAAATTCCGACTATCATCAAAGCAGAGTGCAAAAAAACAAATTTACATAAAATATGTCCCAAGTTATCCAAATAATAAAATTATATAATGATCCAGATGATCAATGCCTAGGAAAGCAATTTAGGGGAAACCAGTGTTGTAAAATTAGATTATTTTTCTTTACCAAATTTCTGATTTGGTAGTTTTCTTACATTATTGAAAACTAAATCAAGAACAAAATCGAAACCCATGTAGAAATTGTCTGCCATGACAGGAAAAAAATATATCATTCCACAAAACCTAGTAACTTTATAAAGCATCCAAAAACTTTGTCAACTTATAATTAGAATTTTTGTAATTAATTAGTGATATATTAGCATTTAGAGCAAAAATGCAAAAAAAAAAAACGCTTAATAATTAATTTCCACCCAAAAAAAAATATAGAACGAAACAAACCAAAAAGCAAATACAGTTAGAAATTAATCCAAAAACTAGATGAATAAAAGAAACCCGCTTGTTCCAAAAATTCCAAAAAAAATCACAAAGTCAAAAGTTCTTTCATCAAATTGTACTATCTTGACTTAAAATCACGTCAAACCAAAGAAAGAAAAATATATTCGTAGGAATTTGATGATTGCCAAAACCAAAGACAATCACTTTCAATGGTTCCAAATTCGATTCTAATATTTCAATTAAATTGAAGATAAAATAATGAATTAGTGTAGATGAGTTTCAATTGGGGCATTTAGTAGAAGTTAATGGCAAAAATTACCCGTGTAGCATTCCTCAAAACCACCAACACCACCATCCATCTTCGCGGGCTTCAGTTGGTTCCTCATCTTCGACAACATTCCCCCAATAGTTCAAGACCCCCGCCATATTTTGTGCTTGTCCGTCAACTACGTTGAAATCTCCGATGTCCTTGACAAGCGAGTACTTTCACCCGCAGTTGTTTCCAATTCCCATGGCAATTGTCGAAAGACATAGGTGCTCCGTTTGTTTTGAAAGAAAACAATTTTGATGGAAAATCATTATCTAGGGAAAACATTTTCATGGAAAATCATTTTCTAGGAATAAAGTTTCCTTTTGTTTGTTGATAAGAGGAAAAACTCATGAAGGAAATGAAAAAAATAATAGAAATAAGAAAGGGTGGGGAAATGAATAAAGGGAGATGTAAGAAATGGGAGGAAAAATTGTGGCATTCCTTCTCTACAAAAGAAAATCATGATTTTCCTTTCCAAAGTGACATTTTCTCCTTTGACGAAAATGAATTTTCCACCTCTTTTCCAAAACAAACAAAGGAAAAGTAAAAGAGGGAGAAAAATCATTTTCCGGGAAAATGTTTCCGTCAAAACAAACGGAGGCCGTAGATTGACAGGACCAAGTGAAAGCCTGAACTAAGGGAAGTAGAAAGAGGACCAACAACATCTTAAATTTAGATGCTGGTCAACTATAACCCTAACCCCAATTACTTTTTTTTGGGGGGGGGGGGGGGGGTCAAAGCAGACCATGTTTAAAAAAAAGCACAACGACAATCTCTTCTCATCCCGGTTTCTTTGTTTAAACAACTATTGCACGTGGCTATCATTGGGAAGCAACTTAAATATACAAAAAAAACATGGAATATCTCTATTGTATATAAGCCAAGGGAGGAGCAATTCGGTCCCCTATGATTCACTTTCACCCGCTTAACTAAATAAATTTGAGCATTTAAAAAAAAAAATAATGATTACCTAGATAATTCAAAGTTAATTAAATGCAATCAAAACAAATTTGACAAGTTTAATTTTTGAAAGAAAAAATTTGCCATTATTTCGTCAATCAATTACTCTGTAGAATGAAAACTTGAAATTAATTTGTCATAATATCAATTAATTGTTCATTTAAAATACCAATCAAAAATAAAAAATATTATGTTTGTCAACACTTCGGCAGTGTCTAATGACTATGCGCGCGTCGTCGCCGCGCCCTGTTCCCATGCAAACATACTGCTTACAAAAAAAATGCAATTGATATGTACGATAAGCTGCTTCATAAGGACAGCCTCATTTCATTCCATTTGAAGTTCATCAAATTTTCTCTCACAAAAATTCATAAAGCACGAATCCTGATTGTTATCTAATCGTGTTAGAAAATTATAGTTTTTTTTACGCTACGATTGACACATAGATGAGTCTTCAAAAAAAGCAGTTTAATCACCTTAAACAAGCACAAAAAATCCAACTTTCATTGTCCATTGTTCTTCTCCTTGCGTCTTCATCTTCCAAAAATATTGTATTCTTCAAAAATGGTTGAGCGCATCAACTGTGGCCAATAATTCATTGGGAACATGAGTTAATGCCAAAACAAAAACCAGATTTAAATGGAAGAGAACAAATAGGGAGATTGTGCTTTAGAATTACGCAACTCTAGTAAAAAATTGGCAAACAAGCTTCCATCTTCAGTGCTCAAGTTCGTCTTACAAGAGAAATTAGAGTTCACCAAAATCATATCCACATCCATACTCAATATAATAAACCGGCGTACAACAGCAGTTGAAGGTTTGTTACAAATCTATCTCAGCGCACTATTCAACTCTACCATTAAATTCTTAAATGCTTAAATACGAGACTCACATAGCTTTTGTAACATGAGGAAAGCTTTTATAATCTTAACTACTTAGATTACTCACTTACCAACCATCTATATGTAATATTTATAGTTGCATCTCTCTACAGTCCAACATGTGCATATCCAAACAGATTTTTCCTATGGGTTATAAACATGTTATAGACACGATACGAATGTGTACGGTTGTACGCAAATTTGAGTGACGACACAACTACCTCTATCAGACTAACATACAGACCTACAAAATTATATACAATATCCTTATGAAAGTTAAAAAACGCATTGGACCAAGTGTAATACTCTATCCAAACATCATCGAGAATGACAATGACATCCTCATAGAAACATGCCTACAAACATACAGCATGAGCGTGAAACATCAAATACCATAAAAAAGTAAGCCTAGTTATCAATTGACATTTAGAGAGTACGAAACAACAACATGTACCTGACCGACATTTAAAATGAATATCTGATAATAACACGTTATTCCTCATACATGCTGTCACAAAAATTTCATAGAAGGGTACTGCTATTAGTATACTAGTCAAAAATCTGTCTATCTCTTTTTCCACCATCTTTTGTCGTCTATGAGCCGTATTTGTTCGACTAATCATTTACTACTAATCGAAAAAATAGATACCGTCCGATAGAAAACGGATTAGTCTATGGGTAAATCAAAGTTCTCTATTCTTTCAATCTCGTCACCTGTAAAATCAATCGGACACATTAGCCGACCACACTACAAGAGTCCTGATCATCTATCGCTTTTGTATCAATATGTCATGGCCTCAGGAGAAAATCATCTATATTGCCAGCTAACAACAAAGACATAGATTATAAACATCCCTGCTTAACGATCTCGTTATGTATAATTTATAAAAGCAAGCATATTCAGTGTCCTAAAGTCTTTGAGAACCCTAAATACCAAACATAACTTAGCCTATAATAACCCCGTCATGCTATCTGTTACATTATTTCTTACTGATGTATAGGACGGAATCTTCTAGAACATAAACATTTCATAGTGATTTTCGATAGATTCTGAAAATGAGTATTAAGATAATGGTATCTGAGCCAAAAGACAGTTCGTACATTTTGAAACTCCACACTGGAACAACGCTACCAATATTATATAATAGTCCGTCTCAAGATTTTTGATGTGATACACTCCAAATTGCCACCAAATTTATGGCATTATTATATGCGCGCATTGTACTACTCCCCTGTGTTAATACATATGCCATTAGTATTGTCTTATTTATGGGTCTATCACACTTAAATAGACGCCTCTTGTGCCTGTGCTGTAAGTGATACCACACAGTATGTATTCATACCAGCACTTCACGGGATACTCAATTGATCTGTTCCACTATTAGCATATCATATCAATGCATGAATACAGCTCAGGACACAATATATACTCTTACTCGAGTCTGCTCAATCAAAAAATTTTTTCGTAGGAATACTTTTCTCTCATCGTGCGATGTGCTGCTCGATTACATCGGTAGTTCTCTTCTATCGGCCAATGACTATATGGATAGTGTGTAAGAGCATAAGTTACGAAAAATGGCTAATCCTCAGTGAACCGACAGATGGCTCACTCACCAGCCGCAGTTGCTAGACCGATTTTGTGGGCATAGTTCTCGAAGCGGGGCATCAACCAGTGTCGGTGGGCAACGGCTCTCTCCGTTATATTTTGAGCGAAAAACAACGTCATGGAGAATCTTCTGGAGTGCGTCTGTCTTCTGTTTCATTCCGCAGGGTACATATAGCTTTTGCAGAAATATAGACATGTTCGTAAACTCCACACACAACTATCACCTTTCCGGTTTTCTAAGGATTAGAACGCAATAAAGCCCGTCGGGTATCAACTTAAGCTACTTTGGCTATCCAGATCGCACACAGTTCACTGCGGCTACTGTGGGAAAGTTAGCGTTGTTTCTTCGGCTCAAGATATAGGTGCTTTAGGAACTGCTCCAATTTTGGCTCTATTTGAATTCCATAGCTCAAAATGGTAGTGGTGGTTGTCTCTAATTGATAGTACAAGCGCTGGCGGTGTTTTGTAGCGATAGCGCTCTTTCCAATTCGCTCTTACAACAAACTCTATGTAATGTTTTCTGTGTATCGAGTGTTATATCAGATTGGTTGTTTTGTATCGTCTATTCTGCTTGATAGCGGTGAGTTTGACCGTTCCGAGCTTATAATCTAATAGTTTGTGTTTGTAGTGATCGCTAAATCTCTGAATGTAGAATATCAGAATATGAAAAAATGAATTTAGTATAGGTACGTTCAGACACACTGTTATTTGTCTCGTTGGTATCTGACACATCTATTTAAACTTTGATGATTGTTCCGATGAGATTGTAAGTCTATTAGCTAGATTTTATTATGTTACACTCTTGATGTTTAAGTGTGAAGTCTTCCAAAAATGATTAGCTCTGTTATGATTCCAAACCGCTCTTTTACCCTATTTTTTTGCCTGCTAAGGGAAATGCTTGCTTCAGTGGAACCTTAGCAAAACTCTCTTCACATAATCCAACACAATATTTGGTCCCAGCCCCACATAAAGGTCTCGAAGGAGCAAACCAGTTCGCTACCTTGTTCTTGCAACGAAAACTATATGCGAGATTTCCCCTGAAAAGCATTTTCTGTGGTGAAGAATCTGAAATAGAGCCGACCGGATACAATCAAACCATACACTGTACCACCAATTGCTGAAGCCAAAAAGATTTCTTGTTTTCCATACAAGTGGACAAGCATAAAATCCGGAAAGATAGGCCAGCCAGATAAGCATAATCCATATGCTGGAAAGTCACTTGCATGGTCCACAACCAGAGCTGCTCGTAGGGTGGGAACTGGATGTGTTTGCTTCTTCGACAACGTTCCTCCTGGCTTGAGCAACCTTTGTTTAGTGTTCGTACGCCGCAACAAAAATCTTGTTTAATGGTGCTCCCATTCAATCATAATCTCAGTGTTAGGTAGTAGTTCAATGAATGCTATACACTTCTAAGATCGCCTCCTGCAAATTTCTCTCTGCTTTGAGTGATTCCCGAGGTGTAGAATGATGTGTTATTTCGTGTTAGATATGTTCTCACTCTGGAAGTCATTATAGGGTTCTTCAATATTGCTATTTGATGATGGAGGCAATTTATTTATGACTAATTGATCATACACTAGTGACTTGGTCAAGCCTCATACTGAACAATCAAGGATTTTATATAATTGAGCTTGTGCAGTAGTGATTAAACTTCGCATTGTAAATAAAGTATCGAAGCACCATTTAAAAATCCTGAGGCTATGTGGATCAAACTATAAGACTCGTCTTTCCTGTACATAATCCTAAATCTCTGTAAACCAAATAATTAAAACTGCAAAAGGTTTCATGGTTTTGATCCAAAGCTTTATCGTTCTCTCGTTACAAAACTTAAATAATTCAATACATATTGCGAAACCCTCTAATGGTATCATTCGAAATAGCGTGCACAAAGATTGATAAGTCTCTACTGACTTTATTTTAAAGAGATTTATCAACATGAGTTTAAGTAAAAGAAAGACAAATGGAGCGGTCTTAGCTTTCACAACGTGTACCCATCGACGTTTTGTTGAAGCCATGAGATCTATGTACAACTCCGTGGAGTTAATTAAAAGGAAACACGACATATGTATATATTTTATAATATGTTAAGTGATATCTAAAGATTTATGTGGTCTTTGAACTCTATAGTCGATGACGCATCCTAAGGTGTGTCTTGCGTGTAATGAACTATTATCTAATGACAAATACCCTTCGCCCTTACTACCGTGAAAATACAACCAAGCGAGATCTTGTATGGCGCATGCCTTTAGCATGTTCGAGATTGTTCTGATTGAGCTCGCCGGGGTCACTTAATAACTAATAACACTTCTAGGGAGTGTAAGAGTTTTTCCTAAATTTGCATATCAATTCTAACTATCACGGGGAAACGAGCGTTAGTTCAATTTAAAATAACAGTCCTGCAATTAGCTTGGCATGTCCAACAACTATAAAGAAAACCCTTGGATTTATGATGTATTATACTGTACATATAGTGGATG
>SNQN01012914.1:0-14637 GCA_008642245.1 Bassia scoparia
ATAAAACTAAACATTTTTTTGCACGGTACGCGTACAGGTAACTCAGCTGTCCGCCAGAACGTCTTGAGTTGCTCTCCGTCCGAATCGAATCTTTGACTTTCGTCTTACGAGACTATCATCTCTTCAGACCAGTCAAATGGGGGCTTCTGTAGACACCTGAAATGTGTCTCCCCAAACGAGTAATCCGTGATGAAACATACCGCGTCTCGCGTTTGTTCGAATCCGGAAAGGATGCTTTGAATTCACAAAAGTTGGAAATACGCAAGGTCTCTCGGAAAATTGGAGCAAAGGTCAAGGCAAGGCAAAAATATTTTCTTTCGGGTTTTCTCAAAGTTTTCAAAGTTTTCAAAGGCGATTCTCATGCTTTTTGATTTTCATCTGTCCGTCACATTTTTCTGATCCGCCGTATTTTTTAAATTATTTTTCTGATTGTTCTATGATTTTCTATAATTTTGCAAATGTTATACGCAGAATACGCAGAAAATACATGAAATAATTAGAAAAATACTCCGGAATACTGGAACCTTCTAGAACATTCTAGAACTCCTTGCTTGGAGAGCAAGGTGGTCTAGGTGCGTCAATCAAGGGAAATCACGAATAAATCGGAGGAAATCAAAATATTTCGAGGTTTTTGGAAATACTACGCTCAAATATACATACGAAATTCCAAAAAATTATGGAAGGTAAAGCGTATACGCTGTATATGAGCGTATTACGCAGGAAGCAGAGCTATATACGTCATATACAGTAATACGCAGGGTTTATTTGCTCGAAAATTGCCTCGTGCCTATAAATACCTCTTGCTTGCTCAGTCCGGGACACGCTTTCACCACTTTCACACGACTTCATACACTGCATACGCATACTCTCTCTCTCTCTCCGAAAACACTTTAAACACATCATACATCGTTGTTAATTCAAAGCATTGATTCTCTTCGATCAACAAGCGATAACAAAGGTTGAATTCTGAGATTACTCACCAATAGTCTCTCTCGCTTTCTTTCAATTGTTAACCATTGTTATGAGTTTTTTAATATAATTAAAGCAATGTAGAACTCACTTTTAACTGTTTCATGTAATATGTAGGGTTTTCACAATGTTTGCAAGGTTTTCATTGGTTTTTTTTTCATCATTATATTATTTCATTGTCAATACTACAATTCTTTTCTCTTGTATAGCAATTGAAGGCGAACGATCCATTGCGCTTGGTTTTATCAAGGACTAACAATTATTTTCTTTGTTTTTCATGTAGCGAATTCAAGGCAAGGATTCCGCTTCATTGCGTTTTACAAACTACTTTTGTTTTCTTTGTAGATTAGGGTAAGATGAGTTCGATCTCTTGAAGTTTATGCACTTCTATATTGCATATTGTCATTGTTGTTTGTATATAGATTTTGTATATATTTTGCTAAACAGAGCGGAATTTGGTGAATCACTTTAAATCAGATTAACTTGGACAACCTGTTTTAGGCACGTGTTACATGATTAATACAAAGTGGTCACAATTTCTAGGTTAGGTAGTCCTCTGGTGCATAATTAGTAACACTTTCATAGTAATTTAGGGTTAGTTCGCTTCTAAGGTGCTAAAAAACGTAAGTTATTGTGCATTCATAATCATGATGAATGAATGCAATGAGACCGAATAGAGGCCGCTACATGCGGCGATTGGGTTCAAATCTGATTCGTACATTCCCGAACCACGACTGGTTACTTGATTGGACGTGGGGCCATTGATTTGCACCAACGTTATCGGGCGTCAGTGAATAACCTTTCTAGGCACACGGTGGACTCCCTCATTCGAGCAACATCGACAACACTACCCCAACGCACTCACGTGCGGGATTCCGTGGCTCAAGCCCACGCAAAAGCACCTCGATGTAGTACCAAGCCGCGCGCCCGCTATACGCTGAGGGCGCGGCCCACGTCCTACACAAGGTGATCATTCTTTAGGCGTCGTAATGTCTAAGTGGTTGTAAACTAGAATCATTAGGCGTTGCATCTTTGTTAAGTCATACAATTGTAAACGAACATCAGACCTTCGAACTTCACCTTTTAAAAAAAAGCAAAAAAAAAAACATAAAAAATAATGACAAAAAAAAGTGAAAAAATGAAAATAAAAGGCGAAAGGCAAATTTCCGACGTTCATGCATTCTTTTACATTTTGAGTCAGTCAATAGACAAGGGAATGATCACCCCTAAGACATGCATTGTATCACAGGTTGATTCGACATGGAACTTAAACTTTGGTCCATGTGTAAACAGGATACGACTAAGCTAGAACACGCCGCCGGTTTAGGTTTGAAAACACGGAGCTCGATTGGTTCGGGGTGAGCAACCGATAAATTCAACAACTCTAAAGGGTCGAACTATTCGGAAGCCCATTCCGAAATCAAGTCTCTCTTACGCTAGTACAATAGACATCGAAGACACAGCACAATCCACACCTTATTCAATTGGAGAAGAAAACGACGCTATGGCCCAAATGCAAGCCACCATTGATACCTTGCAAGCCAAGCTTGCTGCACTTGAGTAAGCTAAGTCGTCCGAGGTCACTCTTAAGAACCTCAAAAAGATGGTCGTGAAGGCAACCAACAAGAATGACTACTTCGAGACACCAAAACTCGAGGACATTTCAGCTAAGATCCCCGAGAAATTCTCTGCTGCTGACTTGCCAATGTTCAAGCCAACTGACGATCCTAAATTACACCTTAAAGGGTTTAGGGCCACTATGGCTATTAAGGGAATTAATGCTGCTTTATTCGCAAAGGTTTTTCCCATGTCGCTGATCCAATCTGTCAGAAATGGTTCTTTTCACTTCCCGACAAGGATGTTGCCACTTGGGATGACATCACTCAGGCGTTCATGACGCGATACCACAARAACATCCAGGTTTCCACCTCTCTCAGGGAACTTGAAATCATCAAGCAAGACGAAAAGGAAGGATTTACCACTTACCTTGCTCGCTGGAAGGAAGTGGCTGCTCAAATGGTGAATCCCCCWTCAGAAATGGAGTCGGTGAAAATCTTCATCAACAACTTACTCCCGAAATACCGCAACCACCTTCGGTACCTAGATTTGGGAACTTTTGACAAGGTCTACCGCATCGGCATTGCGATTGAGGATGACCTTATCAAAGAAAACTTCAAGAACAAGGGAACCTATAGCAAAAAGAATGATGTATCTAACTCTAAGGGTGTATCAAGCATCAATACCGTTGAAGTTCCTAACAACTATGGCAACAACAACTACAACAACGGTAGTAACAATGGCAATGGCAATGGTGGTAGGCTGCGCTTCCGCCGCAGGCGCACTTACACTTTGCTTGGGATGACTCAAACCCAGGCATTCGAAAGGCTCTCTAGTTAAGGCTTAATCTCTCCGATTAGGCCTATCTCTGATCCTCCTGTGGAGAAAAGATCCGCAAGATGGTATGCAAACAAGTACTGTAAGTATCACCGTGGCAATGGTCATAACCTTGAGGATTGCATCACCTTTAAGGATTATCTACAAGATATGATTGATGATGGTAGGCTACCTCTCCCTCCCGGGGCTAAGAAGCCAAACACTCAAACAAGTCCACTAGGAGTGCTCATACTTGAAGAAGGGTAAATTGCTTTCGACCCCTCTGTCTTCATAACCCCCACTACGGTTGCACCAACCATAAACTCCTTCAACACCGCACCAGTTCAAGGCCCTTCACTAGAGGAAGAAGTAAACAAGTCCGGCGACACCAGGCTGACCTTGGACGACCTTCTTAAAGATTTGCTCCACGAAATATGGGAACGCTGCAATATCAAGTCTCTAGCTAGAGGCATGTGCATCAGCCGCAAATGGAGGAAAGAGATAGCCGAATTCGCGTTGAGTGCTAGCTTTCTTAACACCTACAACCTTTGGAAAGCCGAGGGCCTTTTCCTTAATCCAGATGAGTCCACTGCATCCCCCTTTCCCTTGTCACTCAAGTTTCTTCGGAGACAAACTTATCTGTACTCTCTTCAGAGTTTAATCACATGCTCTTTTTTGCTTACTGCTTTTTCCTTCTTATGATTGCTTTAATTCACAACTCGAAAACTAACAAAATAACAATGATTTACTAAAGGCAATGGAAGAGCACGAAAAGAAAACTTCTGTCATCGAGCACCTAGAAAAGGTAGACATCTCCGACAACGACACGCCGCGAGAGATACAGATTGGTTTGACACTGATCCGCAAGAAAGGGATGAACTGGTTGCAAGACTGAAAGAATTCCGGGATGTTTTTTCTTGGTTCTATAAAGACATGCCAGGGATTGATCTAGACATCGCACAACATAGAATTCCGCTCATAGAGGGGGCTAAGCCAGTCAAGCAAAAGCTCCGTCGCATGAAACCGGACGTTGCCCTCAACATTCGTCATGAAGTCATTAAGCAACACAATGCAGGCTTCATTAAGGTTGTCAATTACCCTCAATGGATAGCAAACGTGGTTCTAGTACCTAAGAAAGATGGACGAGTTCGAATGTGTGTGGATTTTTGTGACATAAACAAAACAAGTCCGAAGGACGACTTCCCTCTACCACACATAGACGTTCTCGTAAACAACACAGTAGATCATGCCTTGCTCTCATTCATGGATGGGTACGCATGGTACAACCAAGTCAAAATTGCCGAAGAAGACAAGGAAATGACAACCTTCACCACTCCATGGGGTTATATTGCTACAATGTGATGTCTTTTAGTCTCAAAAATGCAAGCCCCACATACCAACGAGCTGCCACTTCTCTGCTTCATGACATGATATACAAAGAAGTGGAGGTCTATGTTGACGATATGATCGTCAAGTCAAAGGACCGCGAAGGACATACCCTTGCACTAAGGAAGTTCTTCCAGAGACTCCAACAATTTAACATGCGTCACAACCCACAAAAGTGCGCATTCGGAGTCACTTCAGGCAAGCTCCTAGGTTTTATCATCAGCTCTCGAGGCATCGATATCGATCCAACAATGATCAAAGCAATCATGTCACTTAGGCCACCGCAAACTGAAAAGGAGATCCGAGGGTTCTTGGGTCGACTCTAGTACATCAGCAGGTTCATATCCAAGCTCACAATGGTCTGTGAACCCATCTTCAAGAAACTGAAGAAAGGTGCACCCAAGAAATGGGATGATAGTTGCCAACAAGCTATCGACAAGATCAAGGAGTACCTCACCAATCCTCCTGTGTTAGCTCCTGCTCGCTCTGGGCATCCATTATGGCTCTATCTTACAGCAACAAGCATCACCGCTGGAGCAATGCTCGCTCAAGAAATCGAAGGCAAGGAAAGTGCTATCTACTACCTCAGCAAGAAGTTCCTTCCATACGAGGAACGATACTCTACCCTAGAGAAACTATGCTTGGCTTTYGTGTGGGCATCGCGAAAGCTTCGACATTACTTGCTCACACATATCGTACACATTGTATGCAAAGGGGATCCTCTGAAATACCTCTTTGAAAAGCCAGCAGTCAATGGACGCATGTTGTTGGATCGACTGAACAATACAAGCGGAGGGCGGGGTGAATTGTATTGGAGGAACTTGAGCACTTTTTGCGGAATTAAAAGAACTTTAAACTAAGGAATTTGAGACTAGAGATTTTCCAACACAGAAACTCTCAAGACAAACGCCAAGAGAGGAAAAATGTGGCCTGATGCAACACAGGACTTCGTCTATATTATATTAGGATGCAACACCTAAATACAATCTAAGACCCTCGTTCTCAGTTCCCTAGGAACTTCTTGAACCCTCGTTCTCAGTTCACAKTGAACTTCTTGAACCCTCTAACTCTCGATTTCCCTTGAAATCCCTCGGTTATGAAACTCACAACCCCTCGCTTCAATACGCAGAAAGAAGCACTTTACAACTCAATAAACAATAACCTAAATGCTTGGCAACAATATGAAAGTAATAGCTCTAATTGAATTCTTTGCTCAAGTGTGTTTTTAATTAATTACCAACTTAATGTATTTATAGAGAGATCAGTAAGCGTCGAAAAAAAGCAGTAGTCCACTACCACATTACTCCCTTTTTTGTAGGAGTGATGCTTGTAGTGGAACTTGACTACCAAGCTCAATAACCCACGATCTCACTTAGTCTTTTTAGCCGTTTATTATCCCTTAAAAATCTCAGGTTAGTTGGATTAACAAAGCCAGTAACACACGTTTTCCCCTATAACTAACTTTCCTATTTTTAAGGAACTCATAAAAAGCACACGAGATCTTTTTAAAGATAAAAATATTTTATTCCAAAAGACATAATATAAGGTTTTTAAGAAATATCTTAGCAGAAAAATAATATTTAATATTTTAATAAAAAGATTTTTATTTTAATCTATACATAATTAACTTAGGCCTTTATTTAAAAGATATCTTTATATAAAATAACGGATTAAAATTCTTTAATAAAATAAATCACAAACTTTAATATTATTTCCTTTTATCCTTTGAGCAATTATTTCATATTTTAATGCCAAGCAGTACAAATAAATCTAGAAACCCTAAACCTATTGTACCACAATGTCGAGTCATATTTTCCAAGGAACTCAACCTTCCTTGATCTTGTCGAGTCATCTTTTCCAAGGAACTCAACCTTCCTTGATCTTGAACTTCTTTCTTGAGTTCTTCCAAAACTTCTAATAATCACAGGAACTCCTTCCTTCTCCTAAGGATATCCTCGATCCATTAAGATTCCTTGAAGTAGGATCCTTGAAACACATCACTAAACACATATGTTAAACAAAAATGCATAGAGTTTGCTTTGTTGGTTTGGAGTGCCATTCATCAAAACTTAGGGTTCAACAATATTCCCCCTTTTTAATGAATGCCAAACCAAGCAAACTCTTAAACCAATATAAATCATATTTCAATCATGTGTTAGTGTATAAATAATCAATTAAGTGCAGGACATAGAAGAGAAACAAAACGAATGAAAAAGTTTTGAATTTTACCCTTATACATGCTATTATTAAACTTGTAAGGAAAGGAACTTAAGTATATGCTAGAACTTAATCATCAACCTGTAATACCAAAGAGGTTTGCTCCTCTTCCCCCTTTTGGCTTTCATCAAAAAGGCAAAACATATACACACATCTCATAGCACAACACCATTAGAAAGTATATTGGCTGTACCCTTTCATGCATAAAATTGCAAGCATGTAAAATAATATAATCATAAGCATAATTTTAAGCAACACACACACACACACACACACACACACACACACACACACACATATATATATATCCAAACTACAAAGCCTGAATAGTTCAAATATAAGAGAATATATAAATACCCCTTAGCAAAAAGAGATAACCAAAAGCACCATTGTTAATTAGTTATAGACCATGATTAATAATAAAACGTTTGATAATAATAATAATGTCTAATAATAATGGGGGGCAGAATAGGCTAAGTAGTAGGATTGGGGTATTTAGGGCTGGAAGTGCTGAGCCTCTGCTGGATCTCCAAATTCTTCAAGCACGGCATCAACCTTGGTCAAGATCCTCTTCTGACCCTTGGCAATCTGGATTGACGCTTCATTTAGACCCTTGACGAGACCCTGAGTGGTGGCAGACTGTTGCTAGAGCAGACGTTCATTGTTGGCAAGACGAGAGAGCACTCCATCAAGCTTGTTGTTAACATTTTGGACGGAGGCATGGATGTTTCTCAGTTCCGCAGAGAATGTGGTGGAACTGAAGCCATCAAACCCTTGTCCTGTTGTCATAGAAAACTCCATAGCAGAAGGCTCCTCCTTCTGTTCCTTGGGAGCAGGACGATTATCAACCGGTTCCTTCTTCTTGGCTTCCTCCTCTTCTGCATCTAAATSATAATAAGATTGCAGTTGCTCCTTCTCAGCAGCCTTTCTTGTGTTTCTACCACTCTTCCTCAAAGCACCCCTACCCCTGCCACGGCCTTTTCCTCTACCAGTAGAACGAGGCACAGACATCTCCTCTGCCTCAGCAGGTTCCTCAACAACCTCAGGAGTTTTCTCCTTCTTTAGTTCCTCATTCTTTTCAACAGGCCTATTATTTCCATCATTCTCCTCATCCTGTTCCTCCTCACACAAATCCTCCTCATAAACACACCTGCCATCCCTCACTACTAACCCAAGTCTATGCAAAGTGCTAGATTGAATAAAGTTATTGGTTTGCATAGTGAGAGCATCTTTGTCAGGTTTAATATTAAAGCTCTCAAAGAAAGTGGTCAGCAGATTACCATAGCCAATTTTCATGTTCTTTTTAATGCAATGGTCAAGGTGTTGAATCATTAGGGATGGAAAGTTGATTTTTATTTTGTTTTCAAGGCAATACATCAATAAGGCATCAAGATGATTAGCCTCGTCTCTCTTTTGTGTTCGTGGAATGATAGATCTAAAAAACAAGATGGAAAAAGCAATTTTTGAATTGGGCTGAAATTTTTGTGATTGGTTTTAGTTTGGTCAGCACTGCCTGCTATATGAACAACCATCTGATCAATACTCACACCATTGTATGACTTCCTCACCATCTCARCATCCTCACTTTTCTCCTCATAATAGCCCTTAAAATAATCATCAAAACCCTCGTTTGGAACCCCAAAAGCCTCACTCAAATCAGCAGCAGTAAACTCAATTTCACGATTTTTAATCTTAAAAGAACATACTCCTTCCTCATACTTAAAAGTTTCAACAAATTTCTCCATTAAATTATACGAAATAACATTCTTAAACCCAATGCTAAATAAATTAGTCCATCCTTGAAATTCAAGAATATCAAGGAGTTGAGTGAACTTACATGCACGACACCAATCTATGTTGTTGGCCATTCCCCTCACGAAATTTGCACATCTGGACTCAATTCAAACTCATACATGGGATTTTCCTTCCATTGCAATCGGATCTCCAACCTCTTCCTATTCTTCTTCGATTTCTTCGAATTTCCTCTTTTTCGATTGCTCAGTAACTTCATGAGTGGTGTTTTTCGGGTTTGGAGAGATATCCATGGGAGAGTAGTTTGTGTTTGAGTGTTGAAGTGAAAAGAGTGTTTTTGTAGGATGTGGTGATGAGAAGGTAAGTTTTTCAAATTTATATTGCATAATTTACAAGGAGTGAAAAGATGACAGTGAAACGAGTGGTGTAGGTGAAGGGAGATGAATTTTGGGACGGTCAAAAGTGGTTGGGAGCAATTAATAATGGTCAATAATTTTATTAATAGATGCATTTGATTTGACAAGTATAAGTGGGATACTTATATATGCATTGAACAATTTCTTTTGCATTCGATTGGGTGAATTTAGGCAAATGAATTTTCGCCTATGAAATACAGCTAATTTAGATTAGATTTTTGAGATATTATTTTGGAATTAGCCGAGATAAAATAAAAAATAAAAATAATTTGTTTTGTGTTTAGATAATATTTGGGCTTGAACTATTGAACAAAACAAATTTGGGCTTTATACTTTATCAAACTACACATATCAGCATGCTTTGAAATTATACAAATGATTTCATTTTACCCACATGAAACACATACACAATACTTGGAGTAATGCTATTCACATAAAATTGTGCATGAGATATATAGATACATAAAGTTTTTTATCATACCTTGGGGGATTATTGGAACACCTCTTAGGATAGTTCAATCATTCCAAGTTCCATACGCATCCTTTCAAATCTATCCTCTTGCTAGTGCTTAGTCAAATATCAGCTATTTGATTTTCAGTTTTACAAAAGTCTATTTGATCAAGCCTTTTTCAACATAATCTTTCAAAAAATGATGTCTAATATGTATATGCTTAACTTTAGAGTGATGAACTGGATCTTTAGAAATACATATGGCACTAGTATTATCACAATATATTGGATACAGTCATACTCATACCATAGTCTCTTAACTATTGTTTGATCCAAAGGACTTGAGAGACAATGCAGCAACAACAAATATTCAGCTTCAGTAGTAGATAGGGCTACAGTGTTCTGTTTCTTTGATGCCCATGAAACAAGGCAGAACCAAGGAACTGGACTGTTCCATAAGTACTTTTCCTATTTACTAAATCTCCTGCATAGTCAGCATCAATAATCCTTTCAAGTCAAATGTATCACTTCTTAGATAGAAGAGACACATGTTCTCTGTTCCTTTTAAGTACCTAAATATTCTTTTAACAGCCATGAGGTGTATTCCTTAGGATTGATTGAAATCTTGACACAACACCTACACTAAAAGAAATATCAGGTCTACTAGCAGTTAAGTAGAGAAGAAAACCAATCATACCTCTATACCTTTTCTGATCAACAACAATACCTTGTGGACTTCATCTAATCTGGTACCAACTCCCATTGGAGTATGATTTGTTTTGACTTGATCGAACTTATACTTTCTCAGAGTTCCTTAATATATTTTTGTTGATGGATTGAGTTCCCCCTCTCAGTTTGCTTTATTTGCAAACCAAGAAAGAAGTTTAACTCACCCATCATACTCATTTCAAACTCTCCACTCATAAGGTCAGCAAATACTTACACAATTTTTCATTAGTGGCACCAAAAATAATGTCATCAAAATATATTTGCACAATCAATAGATCAGTTCCTTCAGCTTTTAAAAACAATGTTTTATCAACTTTTCCTCTTTTAAAAGAATTTTGTAAAAGGAAATTTGATAGCCTTTCATACCAGGCTCTTGGTGCCTACTTTAGCCCATAGAGAGCTTTGCCAAGCTTGAAAACATGATTCAGAAATTGTTCATTTTCAAAACCAAGATGTTGTTCAACATAAACTTCCTCCTGTAGATAACCATTTAGAAAAGCACACTTAACATCCATTTGATATAATTTAAAACCCATAAAAGATCCAAAGGCAACTAGAATTCGAATAGCTTCTAACCTTGCTACATGTACAAAAGTTTCTTCAAAATCTATGCCTTCTTGTTTGTTATAACCTTTTACAACTAGTCTGGCCTTGTTCCTTACAATAGTACCATATTCATGTAGTTTGTTCCTAAAAACCCATTTTAGTCCAATTACTTTCTTGTTTTTAGGTAAAGGTTCAAGATGCCATACCTTGTTCCTTTCTAATTCATTTAGCTCATCTTGCATGGCGTTCACCCAATCAACATCTTTTAGAGCTTCTTCATGATTCTGGGGTTCAACAATGGATAGAAAAGCTTAGAATGCACATAAGTTCCTCAGCGGGCCTTTAGTTTGAGTTCCCTTGTTGATATCACATATGATCAGATCAACAGCATGGGAACTCTGATGTTTCCATGGCTTTGGCCGAAAATCTCTTACTGTAACTTCAGTCTGCTCTTCTTCAGCTCGGGTTCCTTCTGCATTCTCCTCGGCATGTACCTCAGTTCCTTCTGCTTCTTTTTCAGGTGAAGTAACTTCAGTGTTAACTAGTTGTTCCTCCGCCTGAGTTGCATTGGAACCTTTGGAGTGCATGCCGGGCTCTTCATCTGGATCGTCCTTTCTTGAAAGACCAATTTCAAAATCATTGTTATCTAGTTCTTGAGCATTAAAATGTGTGTTAGCTTCATCAAATATACCATGAATACTTTGTTCTACACACATGGAATTCTTATTATAAACTCCCTATGCCTTGCTATGATTAGAATAGCCAAGAAACACAGCTTCATCACTTCGCTCATCAAACTTGCCTAAGTTCATTTTACCAMTATTATGAACAAAACACTTACAACCAAAAGTCCTAAAGTGAGATATGTTAGGTTTTCTTCCTTTAAGCAGTTCATATGGTGTTTTCTTACCAATAGGTCTAAGCATTACACAATTGATTATATAGCATGCAGTATTAATAGCTTCTGCCCAGAAGTTCCTTGCGAGGCCACTGGCAATAACATGCTTCTAGCCATGTCCTCCAAGGTCCTATTTTCCTTTCCACAATTCCATTTTGCTGTGGAGTGCGTGGGGCAAAGAAATTATGATTCATACCTGTTTCCCTGCAAAACTCATCAAACTTGTAATTTTCGAATTCAGTTCCATGGTCAAACCTAATATGAACAATTTGAAATTCACATGACTTTTGAACTCTCTTAGCAAAGGCTACAAACTCGTCAAAAGTCTCATCCATACTAGCTAAGAAAATTACCCAAGTGAATCTTGAATAATCATCTACAATAACCAAAACATATCTTTTGCCACTTCTACTTTGAATTCTCATTGGACCACAAAGAACCATATGAATTAGTTCTAATGGTTGCTTTATTGTTATCATGTTTTTACTCTGAAAAGAAGACCTAATTTTCTTCCCCCTCACACATGCATCGCATATGTACTGTCCAGGGAACTTGACACTTGGAAGTCCAATTACCATGTTCTTTGAGTACAACTTGTTCATGTGAGAGAAACTTGCATGACCAAATCTTTTGTGCCATATTAATGCATCATCCTCAATCACACTGAGACATGTCAAATTGTTCCTTGGGACAGTGTTGAGATCCACTGTATAAGTGTTCCTTCTCCTGTTCCCTTGGAGAACAATTAATCCAGTGTGGTTGTTGATGATATTACAATTTTTAGTAGTGAATTTAACTGTGTTTCCCTTATCACAAAATTGTGAAATAGTTAACAAATTATGTTTCAAACCCTCGATTAAAAATACATTATCAATACAGTGAGAACTGGACTTACCAACTTTAACTTTGGCTAGGATTTCACCTTTCTTATTATCACCAAAAGTCACAGTTCCACCTCTATAGGCTTCTAGTGAGAGAAACTTAGATTTATCTCCTGTCATGTGCTTGGAACAACCAATGTCGAGGTACCATGTGTTGTTCCCCCTCACCAGAACCTGCAAAAAGAACTTAAGGGTTAGTACGAGGAACCCTGGTTTCCTCGGGTTCCTTTGAATAAGAACAAGATCCATCACCTTGTTTCTTTACCCACACTTTTTTTTATGTTACTAGTATGAGCAGTTTGTTTCTTAGCACAGTTAGACACATAGTGACCAGTTTTACCACAGAATGTGCAAATCTTACTGCTAGGTAAATCAACATATTTCTTCTTCTTATCTTTGTGCTTAGAATGCGCATATCCTAAGCCTTCGGTACTTTTCACTTGAGCATCTTCAATCCATTTAGGTTTATAGAATATTGACTTATATCTCAATTCTTTTTGATGTCAAGTTCCTTCTCAAGTTTTGCTTTTTTAACTTTGAGTTCCTTAAGATTTCTCTTGAGTTCCCCGAATTCTTTTATAAATTTGTTTGAGGAGGAACTTGCACCTTTCAGGTCAATATCCATTAATTTATACTGAGACACTTCAATACCAAGCATAATGTTTTCCTGTTTGAGTTTTTCAACAAGTTCCTTCAGTAGGAGGTTCTTGTCAAAAAGCTTAAAGAATCTATTTTGAACATCTGTTCTGTGATTCTCTATCCAGGTACAATGATCTTTATAAGCATTTAAAGCCTTTTTAGATTGATTATGACTTTTGGTAACATACCTCCAGTCTTCATCATATTCAATAATAAGAGCAACTAAGTCTTGTTTAGAGAAAGTAAGTAACTTCTTAGGATCAGGATATACCTCTCTTTCTTTTGATTCATCATCATTCTTGGTCATAAGACAAAGATGAGCAGTTTCATCCTCAGGAGACTCTTTATCTTCATCATTATCGGATTCTCCCCATGCAGTAATCATGGCCTTCTTAATGTCTGATTTGTTGAAGTTCCCTGCACCCTTGATGTAGCTCTTCATTTTAACCTTTTCTTTGTCAGGATTCAGGGGACAGTTTTTCACCCAATGATCACAAGCACCACATCTATMACATGGCTGATCATTCTTTGATATGCCCTCCTTCTTGACAAAGTTCTTAGAGTATTTGTTAGATTTAAACATTTTCTAAAATTTCCTTACCAACATGGCAGCATCTTCTTCATGTACCTCAGATTCCTTGGATTCCTCAGCCTTCAATGCCAAATTCTTACCTTTGTTTAGCTCACTTGAACTGGATCCAATGTGAACTCATGAGTCATGAGAGATCCAGCCAACTATTCTATATTGAACTTGGTGAAGTCCTTGGTTTCCTGGAGTGTGGTTACCTTAGCCCTGCATCTTTCATCTTGAGGAAGACTTCGAAGAATCTTCCTGACCTGTTCATCAGTAGGAATGTGCTTGCRAAGAGAAACCAATTCATTAGTAATATTAGTGAATCTAGTGAGCATATCTTGAATGGTTTCCTTAGGTTCCATTTCAAATCGTTCGTATTTAGACATTAGCAAGTCTATTTTAGAACGTTTGACTTCATTAGTTCCTACATGAGTAATTTCTAACAAATCCCAAATCTCCTTTGCGTTCTTGCATCCCATGACATGATTGTGTTCATGGGGTCCAAGACCATAATGAAGGAGTTTAACAACAAGAGCATTTAACTCCAATTTATTAAAATCTTCTTTTTCATATTCAGACATAGGTGTAGGAACTACCTCATTGTTAACGGTTTTGGTAATTTCAAAATCACCTATCTCGATTACTCTCCATACCTGGTAGTTCTCTGCTTTAATGAAAATCTTCATTCTATTCTTCCAATATGAATCGAATTTCCCATTGAACATGGGAGGACATTGAGTGGAATATCCTTCCTCTAGTTTCTCTTGTTGATTCATCTTTTCCAGCTAGCTCTTCACGTTCAGTTC
>SNQN01012915.1:0-14627 GCA_008642245.1 Bassia scoparia
ACTAGACAAAATTCAATATCCAAATCAGAAAAATAAACATAATTTAAAATAATGCAATGCAGAACTTGGGCCCCGCGATTACAGCAGATAATTACTAGCCCCCTAGTGACTCAAAGGAATCTGTCAGGAGACTAGCGCAATCCCCTAGCATGCGCCAATCCTGGAAACAAAAGCACGAGATATCTTGCAGCGTTCTAGTTTGTAACCGTTTGTTATGACAAAACCTTTGAATCTTATCGAGAAAACCGAATAAGAAACTATGTCTGCTCTTGTATATAAGATATTGTGGGACATTCAATGTCTGTTTATTGTTATACTGCTACCATTCCCTTTTCAGTTTGTGAACTCCCAAACAAATAATTCCCGCAAGCTAAAAACGAAATCAACTCATTTTCCTTTGAATTAAGAATTTATCCAACTATATTGTGGGTAGCTATGAACAAAGCCGCATACCTTATACTCGTTCCATTTCCTCCTGTGTGTTAAATCGTAGATCCGCATATCGATGGGACTGCAATAACGCCCAACCAACATCAATCTACTCTAATGGCCCGATAACTGTTTCTGATCACGCACGAAATGACTATGAGATCATCACACATACCTCGCACTAAATTATTTCCTTTTTTTATTATTACCTCTCATTTCTGATGGTGCGCTTCTCTGAAGACAGTCTAATTCTAATAATAACAGGTTCTATGACTTCTTTTGTAGTGCGAAAACCAGGAGCGAACTTCTCATATAGAACCTCTTTAACGCTTGCGGTTTTTGGATGCAACATGAGAGCGTCAATATTTATGAAAAGACACAAGCACACCCAATGCCCTGCAGATCACTGCCGAATTACTCTGAACCATAAAGACCTTTCTCAGGGGAAAGACAGTCGCTAACAAGAAAAAGACAAGAGACAAAAGATGAGCACCTCATCTTAATCTGACCCGGACCTAGACCGATCTCTCGAATCGTGCGATACGTCTCTAATAGTCCGCTGAGAGAACCAAATATATGGTTGACGCTCATCCCACATGACATTATTCCTCTACGGTGTGGGAGAAAGCGAATTCATCACTTGACGTCAAATACATTGCTTTCTCACCCTCTTTAGGCATGTGCTTTGGTATCTTACTCCTCCTATAGCGCTTCGCTGGCCTAGTCATCATTATCTCAAGAGCAACATTAATTTGTCGACCGAATGAACATATATCCATGGGGCATTTTCTGATATCAGTGCCCATTTCAAGGTTGTCTACTGGTAACAACTCTAAACTCGAGGTAACTGTGTCTGGCATTTTCACATAAAATAAGTACACGCTGATATCCGCTGGATTTTTCCTGCGTTAAGTTGGTTGTGAGCTCGTCTAACGCTTAGCGTCGTAAGAACATTATAATACTTCTGAATTAGTTCAGCCTATCACTATATGGTGAGGAAACATAGCTGGGCACTATAATTCTTACATAAGCTAGGGGAACAGGGAACCTTGTATTTTGGTTACAAATCCATTGGCTAATGCTACCATAGGACAAGCAACTTTTCTGCAATTAGACATTAGGTCATAACATCTATAATCAGCGGCTACCCTATGTTTGATTCCTCGGCCCTTATCAAGCAGGCATTGCGTACCCGAAGCAAAATTTAAGTGTAAGAGTTAGAGCTAGAGTAACAAGCTAAGTGTGTTAATACCGTATACTAATTCAGAGAGACACTTTTGATAGCCAGAGGATTGATATCGAAGGTAGAAATGTCTGAGAGGACTCATTTATGTAACAAGAAACCGCGAATGCCTATAAAGCTTAGTATCATACTGGTGACAGCGGCTCATATGAAACTTAGAGGTATTCGCTGGGCTATTGGAGCTTCCAGCCGGACACCACCCATCACATACACTAGACTGCCTTTCACACATGTGAGAGAGTCGTTCGGCAAGCAGGGCTGTTTAATAACCACTTTTGATTGAAGCCTAAAACGCCTAACAAAAACATGCCCGTATAACGAATGGAATCTTATACTCTAAGTATATGTAACCTGGACCTTGATAATACACTCATGTCGCTACACGGGATATGATAAAAATGAAAAGCAACCTGGATATGATACCCATAACATTATGTCATACTCAACACATCATCAAGAACCTACAATCGTGATCAAACGGGCCAAGGCCCGAGATAACATAATAGATAAGAACACCCCTAGAAACTGAAGACAACACACATAAGCCTATAAATCCATTCGAAAACGACCTGAAGACAACGCAAGCGATAAAGAACTAAGGCAAACACGTACACCCGATCAACCAACCGCTTCTCTCCAGAAGTTACTATCGAATACAATAAAAAAAAAAAAAAACCCAAAAAAAATACAAAAAAATAAAATAAAAAAAAAAAAAAAAAAAAAAATAAAAAAAACAAAAAACAAAAAAAAAAAAAAATAAAAAAAAAAATAACAAAATAAAAATAATATGATTTTAGAACATAACAGACATATAAGCAAGTTATCCCTAATACTACGGCACGTTTCTACTATCTAAGACGACACCACATGAATGTCATAAAACGATAAGAGTGTAGGTTTTAATTCAAAATTAATTCTAACTTATTTTTAAAAACACTTTTGTCAAGAAATTTTGAAATTTTCTCGGAAAATTTTTTCTAAGCAAATTGTTTAGGGCAATGTTGGAATTAATCAACATTGACATTCAATTTTGAGATAATTAAATTAAAGGGAATTCCATCCCGTACCATCGAGTTTCCGCGAAGTCCCATTTGAACCATTAATATTTTTATGAATCCAAATTTACCATTCGATTAAAGCCTATTGCCGTAACAACTCAGTTAACCCTTAACCCCTATCATCTTCTAATCTCCTTTAAAATATTCTCCCTCACCCCCACGCTCTTATTCCTTATCTTGTTTCATATCTTCACCTACTTCGAGCCACTGTTTCGAAATTACCACTCTCTATATCTATAATTGGGAAATCAATCAATAATACAAGTTAATAAATAGCTCTATAAAAACGTATAAAATACCAAGTTGATCTGAATATACAATAATCCTGCCAAAAATAATATAAAAAGAAAGACGGCATGATAGTAGAAGCATGCAATGCTTCGGGTACAAATGAGAAGAAGATTGGGAGTGGTGGTCCACTTGACAATTGACATTAGTATCACCTCTGGCCCCACATTAATGCATCACTATCGTTGGGTCTTTAATGCTGCTAGAATTCCAACCTTTTCATCTTCTAATAAATTCTCGAATATGGACCTCAATCTTGTTTTGGGCAGTCTTTCTCTGTCGGGGTTTCTTTATCAGTACTGCCAACAATGTTTCGAAAGGAACAAAAGGAACAATGTTGAAGAATTTGCAAGAGGTGTTGATGGAATGATAGGTTTCAAAGAGTATATGAAAATTGTTGTTAAAAATTTTCTGTTGTTGTTGTTCTTCGTTATTGTTGTTTGTTCTATAGTTGACGAACCTGTGACTGGTTCCATTACTGGAATTCAAAGGATTTCTATGCTTGTGTTCACTAGTGGAAAAAAAAATTAGTTTTTTTTTGGAATTCTTTCCCTTTGATTCGAAATAAACGTTTAGTTTGATTTGTGGAATATCTTTATTGGAACAATTGCAAATAACTGTTTTTAGACTTTCTAAAACATAGTTTCTGGTTCTTAGAGTATGATTTGTTTTTCGCTTAGATTAATTCGAGAGTTTCAGGACAAAAATTATTCATTTTATTGCTAATTTATTTACTTGTAGTTGTATTTAATGAGTTTAAGCTTAGCTCAATTTAATTTCCTATATTTGTAAGTGACTTAACATGCAATTTAGAACTAGGTGTTACTGTTTTAATTATCCTTTAATCCACAATGGTTTAAATTTTGGATATATAAAAGGTATTAGATGCGTATCAATTGGACTTCGCGGAAACTCGGATAGATACTAATGAATTTCCTTAATTAAATTTATGAAACATTGATTATAAGGAATTTTATGCATATTTCTTCCATAATTTTTGGATAGTTGTGTAAAAATTATTATGAATTTCCGAAGCAAAAACGTGCACTAAGTGAAAACGGCTCATTTCGGGAGCTTTGGGGTCGACACCCAAGCGTGAGGGCACCCAGACTAAATCCCTTAATTATATCAAGTGATTTGTCTAAAATCATTCTACGATCAAATAAATCAGATCAAACTTTATTCCTGATTGTTAATTCTTTAGTGATGTCATAAGGCGTAAGAAGAGCAAGCAAATCAAGCAAGAGGTGTATAGGGAAAGTGGGAGGAGGGTAGCGGGAGGTCGTGGCGTGAATTACGCCCAAGTGAGCACCCAAGTTGGGCGTGTGAATTACGCCCGGGGTAGGCCTGCTCTTCGCAAGCGTGGATCGACGTAAACAACCAAAATAAACCTCCAAATATACGCGAAAGCTGAAATGATTTGAAAACGTACAATAATCACAACCGCTAGATAGGGGACACAGCCTATAAATACAATCACCATGGCTCACTTCACCACACACACACCTTCATATGCTCGGCTTATGCACCGATCCCTCTCTCCTCTTCTCTCTAAAAAACTCCTCAAATACTCTCTCTCAATTCAAATTCATACAAGTTGTTTTTGCAATTCTAAACACATTTGCAAGAAACACAATTTCACATCATTCATACATCCCATTCGGGTTCAAAAGGTTTCTTCAGGAGTTTCGATCGGGTATACTCCAAAAGGGCCTACAAGTTTTCAAAGGGTCCGAAGCATCGTTCTAAATCGAAAGCATCGTTTTGCAAGTTTAGCATAAGGCCAAGTCTTTATTTCTCCAACCTCGACTTTTGCCAACTATGCTTATTAGAAATTCACTTTATAGGACATTGGCATTTGTAATATTTTGATTAAACAAATTATTCCAACATGAATTAAAATCAACATTTAAGCACAACCTTTTAATTCTTTTTGAATGCTTGCACCATCACACAAACTTTATGTCTTATAACAACAGATATCAGAGCACAGTGAATTACATTATCTCACAGCCTAATAAGATTAATTCTTGACAAATTGGCTGTTAAATTTAGTCATCACATTTAATACGAGCTAAACAAACATTCAACAAACAACATATTAGTGCCTATGTGTATCTATATTAGTGTTTAAAGTAACCCACATAGGATATGTTGCTCAATTTGCTTAGGGTATTAACAAATCGGACATATGTCTGTTGTGTCTTTTTGACCAATGGTTAACTCGCACGACCGAGTAGACGCTACGCTAGTATGAACAATGCTGGGGTTGGGGGGAAGGTAGGGGTGAAAAGGTGGGGGGGGGGTGTTGTCAGCTACTCACCCTTACTCTGTCCCTCAATAATCGCAACCATAATTCTGGTGATTGCACTTCCGATGAGAGATCCTTTCCGCGTGCTTTATGCAATTAATAGCCAAAGGCTTCGAAAAGCGGGTCGCGCCAAACTTCCCAAAAGTAAGTGCTAAACTTATAAAGTAATTATACTGTACGGCGACTTCTGGCTTTACTCGTATCGCAGACACTAGACACACAACTACTTCAGGATACTCCTACCGTACATGTAAAGCATCGTGATTCTAACTTCTACACCAAAATCTAAGATACAATGCACATGACTTAATAATGTACCCCCAGGTAGATAGATGCGAATCCTCCCAGTCCGGCACCGTGCGTGGAGCCCTTCGGTCCCCCGGTACAGCCGTAGGAGTTTCATAACTCTTATGCCACCAAAAACTAGACTTCACAAAGGATTAGTGTTTCTCCTCTTCGTGTGTAATTGTGATATAGTTCTATTTGTCCAATACCAAATGGTGGAGAATTATGTAGGATCATGAACGTCTTTGGCGGTGATTGTGTGATGGCAAATCTCTATGCAAAGTGTTGCGAGTTTTTGGGGTTTGCTGAAAATGTTATATGTAAAATTGGTCATTGTCCACTAATTGAGATTATGAGAACACATTATCAGGAAAAAGAAGTGTAGCTTTCGCGTTTCATAGATAAAGCTCATTTTTGCCATCATTCAAGCTGCTTATGAGTACATAGTGAGAAAATTGGAGAATACATTTTATGGTCAGAGCCAAAGGAGCCTCCTGGAGTGTGCTTGTGTAAATTTAATGTCATTCTATCCTTGTAAGTTCTTGTCAAAGAGATTAAATGTAATTTATGCACACTGAGGAAGGTTTACTCGAACAAGATGTGATGTGTGTTCACTCGTACATATCGTTGTATTTTATATGTCCGCCTCGGGTTTTGTTTTAAAGACCTTGAGCGTTATGCGATTAATGCTGTGTTTTTTGTGCTTGATCAAAATCTTTTCTTAACCAACCAAAAATACTTTTGACATGGCTTCCTTAATAGTCACTGGAAACATTCTAGACACCTTCCATTATTGGGTAAGCATAGGCACAAAATAACATCAAACCAGAAATAGTGCGTTTACATCAACATACAATAGCTTCATAGCTTCTTTCTCCTCTAGGATTCATGAAGCTTGCTGCAAGGTTCCAACATCCTGATACGTCTTGCTTTGAGTAATCAAACCAACCCATCATGTCACGTCATCTATTTTGATACTGTTGATAGAAAGTTAAACATTGCACTTATTGGTGAATACACGGCACTGTAGAAATGCCAGTTCTACAACATTTAGGTATCATAATCTCTAATTACCCTATGCACCTGTTGGAAGCACACCATGCAGCACTCCTTCCCCACCATGCGATTGCATAATTTTATAACAAATAGCAACATTAAGAGATCTCTTGCATGATCATCAATATGGAGAATAGTCATTAGTCTCAAATAACTCAATTCATGATAATGATAATACAATCCTCCATATTTGAATTTGAATTCCGATAAAAATTCTAGCAATCGATATCACAAGCATTAGCACTCTTCCTAAAGGAAAATAATATTTCCTCTTATCCTAAGATATAATCACTCCTGAAATCATAATTTTTTGACAAAATCAAAACAATCATAATATGTGCTGGTATGCAAAATACTCTCTGGCATGTGAATGCTCCTATGCACATGCTTTACGGAAATAATGTCTTTCATATTTATTTATAATGGTCTGATCTCTATTCTTTATGTTTCGATCAAAACTCAAGTTTAATCTTTCTTGAACATTCAAACAGCTAATCAAAATGATGTTCATCCACGATTTTTGATATCACACTAACTGTTGTATTCTTTTTTATATATCAGTTTTACATATATTCTTTTTCGGAAAGACCTTTTTAGTTAACACTCAAAATTTGAGTTACATATAAAGACAAGCCCAATTGTATATAAATCAAATGCCAATCCCACATCCTAAGTACAATACTCAATTAAGCACTCTCCTACATATAGTGATGTTACATAGTTAAGGCATATAATTTGGATTACTTTTAGAAAATTCTGTATAGATCAAAATCTTTTCAGTCGAATTAATATGACTAATACATCAGCCATATTTAGATCGAGTCAAGAATCAGGAAAAAACAAAATGCATTGGGGGGAAAAACGCCGAATAGAAGCAACATTTCATTTAATTCATCCTAAAGGAAAAAAAAGGGACAACCCATTTTATGGAAACTACGAAAACAAAATTGCAAAATATCGGATGAGTAAAGTTAAAGAGTGACATACTTATCTTCGCCCCTTTTAAAAGACCCTGAGGTCACAAGTGACAATCGACTACAGGTCCTCCTGTCTGAAGTCTATCTTGGCCAAATTTTACAATAGACACTCCAACTTCCACACCTTAGTAAATACAATGACGAAAGGAAATATGCCCCTTTGCAAAATACCTGCCATGTTTGTATAAGTTAATAGCCAAGGAAGATGGCGCTAAAACTAAGGAGGAGAACTAGAGAATGAAGTCTTAATTTAAAGATAGCACAATGATCTGCTCCATATCTGCATACACTAAGGTTAAACGCTTATAAGGTGATCTCTTCAGAAACACTACAGGGCAACCACATTGGAGCAACGGGTAGTCACATGCCCTACCAACTTTTTAAAAAACTGGGCTATATAAGTAGACTACAACGTGCACCCACCATATATAGCATGTATAAAGCCGAAACTAACCAATGCTGAGGCAATAATTATGCTAATTCTTTTCCTTGGACATACCATGCTACACGAAATAGAAAAAGTATGTACCTATTATATTAAAATGAATATAAACATCTTTCTTTAGTTTCATTGGGAGAAGTCAACAACATTTAATATTCTGAATGACGTGACATTCTTTGCTTCTTCAACCTTTAATTTCAACTTTTTGCAATATTGATATAATTTGAATACAGAACAAAAAAACCACAAAGAAAATAAAGGGAAAAAAGAATGAGGAGTTTTAAATGGTACTCATGGCCTCATTCTCCGTACGTCGATTTTGTTGCTTAGTGTTGGCCAAAGATCAAAATGTACTACTTGTTTTTTACGTGAACAGAGTGACTCAATGGAAAATCCCAATGCAACATTGGTGACACTATCAGTAGCACTCTTTCAGTTGTCGTAAACATTTTCCAATTACATATTCAACATTAGTTAACTGGGGAGCTGTGAATTTGTAGTTTTGATCGTTGTTTAAATGACAGTTATTATCAAGACCCAGAAAAGATCAGTTACAACTCTACATATTCTAACACAAAGAATCTACAAACTCTTATAATTTCACTCAAGCTTATCCTCTGTCAAACACCATGAAATGTCTAATACACTCAACTATAAGCCCCCATCTCCCACACTGCATCCTGCTTTAAGTTTTAATCACAGAGTCGTCCCAATGATTGATGAAATGGAAGGAGTCTAGAATATGACAGGTTGTAGTGGCACCAATTGAAGGCAAAGTTCAAGCATCGAACAGAAAATGTTAAGAAGAAAGTTTTGTGAAGTATTAAAAGGGGCAAGTATATTATCTGAAACTATGACATAAGGAAATGAGCTATTAGCTTTGGTTTTTAATACTTAGAGACTAAATAAATTTAGGCCTTTGCTCATGGGTTCAAATTTCATAAGTCTTACTTGGGACTGGCAAGTTTTGAGAAATTCAATAGAAAGTCTGGGTGCACCAGCCCTGTCATTATGAGGATCCTAGGTCCGCCCCTGATGACACTGACCCATCGCCAGAGAACAAAGGATAAAATTCTGGAACTTTAAAGCCTTTTGGAAATGGATACATCCTATCCAGCCATTCAGGATAAGGATTARAAGTCCCTCTCCATGGATAACCAGCATTATGACCCATAGCTCTRTGGATCATATCTTCCACTTTCCTMAGGAAAGGTTCATTAGGAGTTTGTCCCAACGGTGGCTGAAAGTTCTGGCCTTGACCATTCAYAAACTGATTATCAAGGTAATAGGTAGGATGAGGCATTTCTCCATATGGATTCTAATTATATCTAACTCCAGGTTGCAAAACCAATAGTTTTATTAGAGTTTTGTGTTCCCATCGCCTGAGATCCACCATAAGCAAAACCTTGCCCATGAAATCCTTGCCCCAGTGATTGCTTTGAGGAGGATACATTTGGCTAGATTAGACTTGATGATGATAACCTTGACTTCCAATTTAGGGAATATTTATGGGTTGTGGATCATGAGTAGCAGGGTATGGATTCTGAGGTATATGTCCATTAATATATGGTAGTTTGAAAACTACCACTGACGTTAGATACTTCTTCATTACCATAACCGTTAACTCCTAGCCCATAGTTTGTTCCTGTGGGTAGAGCGTTTCCCATTGATGTGGTCAAAGGGATTAGGWTAGGAGGCTAAGGAGCAGAAGAATGTACTGGATCATTATAGTTACAGCCTGACTCATAACTTGAACTTGGGCATGCCTCTCTTCCTTGATTCTTGTTCCCTTCATTGGCATCTTGGAGAGGGATACTCTTTGATATTGTCTGAAAGGCCAAAGGGACATTAGATTCCATTAAGTTGTTTGTTCTAGGATAACCTAAGGGAGGTGCTTCCCGTAGATTGTCGACAGTGATTCTTGAGCCATGTGAGGTTATTACGACATTCATCAACCTTTCATTTATTTAGTTGATTATTCTTCTCCACTAAAGGCTCCAACCGGGTAATTACCTCAGTTGCTATAGTCTTAGACAACGCCACATTGGTAGCATTCAATGTTTCATTGATATCTAATATAATCCTATCCAACATGTTGCTAACTGCCTAGTTAAATGAGAACAAATCTTTGCCTCAATACGTATTATATAGAATTTCATATCCATACCAAGGTGGAGGGTTTTGAACTGTCCTGTGATTTTCTTTAGATATTCTAACAAACTTGTAGCAATATTCATTATTTGTGTGTATATTTGAATGTAAGACTTTTGGCTGAAGAAGATTAATCTTGACCTTGTTTAGATGAAACACTTGTCTTGTTTTGAGACTCGTTTTCTCAAGAGGAATGATGCTACAAGTTTGCTCAGGAGGAATAAGATCTTATACATTTGATGTTGTGGAAATTCTAAATCACCAATCTCCGAATGAATCTCAATATTTTGATCGAAACGAATTAATCATCTTTTGATTCCACCGTCTTCGGTGAACTTCTAGGGGCCATGGTTTGAGGAAGTAATCGTAAGTACAATCTTCTTCCCGATGTGGTTGCCAAATCCATTAAGGTGATTTGCTTACCAAAAATCAAAGCGACCCATAGCAATGTTGTTTTGGTTTGGTAAGGGGCTGCCTCTCTGGGTAGTTTATTATAAAGATAACTCGCTAACGAAAAGGCTCTAGAGTTGTAGAAGAAGTTAAGGAGATGTAAAAGACACAGGAAAGAAACCTATGTGGAATGCAACTGAGAGGAAAAAAACGAAGAAAACAAAGCCATCATTAAAATAGTGATAAGTCAACTAATTGTATAAAAGAAGGATGATACTCCATGTTTACACAATCGGGAAGATGTAGCAAACTAAGGTCCATAGGATTGAACTTTAACTATGATAAACTAGTACGTAATCATAACCTATACTTGACTCGAAGGCAAGTAGGCTAAGAAAGCAGTAATAGAAGAATAAATTGTTGTTTGTTGTGTGTTCTATGGCACGGCTCTGCTTTATATAAGCCTTGGTGGATTAAGATTGTGGGGCAGTATATGGAGTCCTGTTGACCGGTTACTTGGCACTCCAGTGAATTTGTCCAAACCGCTTTCCTCCAAGTCTCCTCTTGTATGTTCCGTCCACTCTTTGAGGTTCATGTATTGGTCATGTCTAACGGGACACACGCAATACACACTGCTATTTTTGAACAATCCTCCTGGCGCTTATGTTCCTATCGCTAGCTAATGGTTCATGAAATTCCTTTGTTTATAGGTCTAGTCAATCTTAGTCAACGTTGGTCACAAGTCAAACTAAATTTTTTTATCCGTAACAGAACTCCATCATTTTCAAGCTAAATTAAAAAAAAATTTGACTCTTTAGACTCACTGTAAAAATAAAATGACAATAATACAAATATTAGTTTTGGTGAAATACACACAAGAAGAATATGAAATATTGAAGAATTTCTCAAACGCATATATTGAAAATTATATGAAAAAACCTTCAAAATTGGTGGAATAAGCTAAAAATTGCATATGAAAGTTTTTGAATGTTAAACGAAATATTGATCCACTGAACATTGATATAAAGAAAAAGTAATATTCGAGGAATGTAAACCATTTTTAGCAAATAAACGTATGATTTTTATAATCTTCGCCACCAAGTTTATTAACTGCTACAGCTTAATAATATCTTTGCAAAGTTAAAAAACTAAACATTTGGTGATCCTCCAGGTGATTTTAAAGCTACATGATACATCATCGCTTACTAAACATAACGAATTTCAATGTTAATTCTACTACTATTTTTATTCTTTAGGAAATTCCTTTGATCCTCATAAGTTGTCTTAAAAGGAGGAATGAACTCAATGGTTTGAATTCTTGTCAAGTTAACACTATCCACACTTTTTGGCTACCTACTAAATCAAAACCTTGCCACCATACCTAGAGAATCCAACCTCTTTGGCATTTAAAACATTTGTTTTCTTTTCCTCATTCTTGTAACCTACTTTAGAAAATAGAAAATCTCCTCATATTCTAATTGCCGTAGCTGGGATAAATGAAAGAAAGAGACGAAATGAAGAAAAGGTGCTGGTTTTGCTACTTGTTGAAATATTGTGCCTTTGTGTGAGTTTTGGTGGGTTGGGCTGAGGGGGAGCGTCCATGTACCAGAAATACCATGGTCTTCACAGAGCACTGTAACATAGGCATTGCAAGTGCGAAAAAAAGGCAATCCTACTTGATATGCTTTTATTATCTAATTTTATGGAGAATAATATAGTATTCACAACAATCTGTGTTTAGGATGACTTTGTTTACAAAGTGAAGATATATTAGTTTGTGGAAATGTGTTGCTTGAAACGCAGAAATTGAAGAGTTTGAAATAATATACATACATTATTAAATAGCATCAAATATGCCAGCTAAACTGGATCTGGAACTGTGTTCTTTAACACGATAAGAAAAACATTTGGGTATAATTACTCACCTATACCTGAGGTGTAGACGCGTTTCAAACTCATATTCCCTAAATCATTTTCAAGTGCTAAGGCCTACCACCTAACTAGGTTTTTACGATAGTCCAGCTAACTAGTTACTACTAACGGAATCACTAATCATGCGTTAGTAGTTTTGCTACTTTCCATTCTCTTCTTCAACCTTTTGCACTTCTTCTCCGTCAAAATTTCACATTTTCAAGAAGAAAACACATAGCAAGCAGACTTCTTCAATTCACATTCATAGTCAACTCACGATTAAAAACAAACTTGTAAATATGAAATTACTACTTAAACCCTACCGATAATCATCAAATATACCTGTTCGGTACATGTCCTCTCACGAAAAAGATCTGCTTCTGAAGATTTTGGGGTATGTAATGGCTCTCAAAACTTAGAGTAATCGGAAAACAAAATTGTTAATGGCCAATCTCACCTAACTTGCTACTGTATGTTTTTTTTCCCTTTTTATCATTACTTTGATTTTAAGGTTTAAAGTAATTTCAAATTAAACCCCACACCCTATTCTGAACATTTTTTTTTTCACTCATTCTTGGGCGTTTGTTTTAGGGGCTTTATATCGAATTTGAGTTTGAGTTCGAGTTGTTAGGGTTCTATCAATTCGAGAAATTGAGTGGGTTAATTGTTGAACAAATCGTAGATTTTGGGTCTTCGAATTTCAGTTGGTGAAGACTGCTTTTGTTATTCAGAATTTCAAATAAGACATTTCAGTAGACCATACAAACAAACAATGAAGATGCTTCCAACATATATTGAAAATATCTTAATATCTCAATTAGAAGAAATAATAAAGAACCTCTGCAACGAAACCTTGTCTTTTCAGCTTGATTCAAATACTCCAATGCACAATATCAATTATTTGAGTTGGTTTAATTTCACCAATGTTTCAATAATAGATTGATTTCAATCTTGTTGAAACACTTTTATCATTTACATTGAATTGGGTTTATTATATAGGTTTATGTTTTGCACAATTTTTACACTGGAACAATTAAATTGCTTTAACATTTAAATTGAATTAGGGAAAGAGAATGAAAGAGAAGAGATTGAAGGAAACAGAAAGAAGTTGAAAAAGGAAAGAGAATAGGTGTGACAGAGGAGAARGAAGAGGTTGAAGAAGGAAAMGAGAAAAATACTAYCGGACGTTAGCCACTCCGTTATAGTAAGGGCATTTGAGCTGAAACACCTAACTTCAGGGGTACGCGAGATAGCTAAAAAAACTTAGGGGTATATGGGTGAAACGCGTATACCTCAGGGGTATATGGGGAAATATCCCAAAAATTTTAGGATCCTTACTCACAAAAGTAAACATGGATCCACACATTTGAAAGAGGTCCAATATCAATTGACATCCCTAGTTTTGACATTATTATTCAAGTGAATTTTTTTTAAGTTAATGAGATTAGTCATGTTTTATTTCAAAAAATGAAGTCYAGATTTGTGGGCCTCTTTACAAAACATATGTACATGGCCTCAAACAACCTAATCGTTGTCCTGATTACATTATTGTGTCATCATACTAAACAAAACAAAAATTTGAATCACTAAACATTTTTTTCTCATTAAATCTAACAATTTTCTAATCTTGGTCTCTAGTTTTGAAGGTTGTGGCTAATTTCTTACTTTAATCTCATCAAATATAGCACTAAACAATTTCTCCGATCCTATCTAATTAATTTTAGTGAAACTAGACTTTAGGGTTCGTGCATTATGCACGAGCTTTACTTATTCACCAACTGATCCCTTTCTGAGGAGATTAGGCACAAGCTTGCAAAATACTGTTCATGGAAATGCAAGCTAAACATGGACTTATATGGAAATGTTTGTGTTCTGCAGAAGCTTGTATGCTGGTATGCAGTTTTGGTGTCGTAGGACTTCTACGGCGCTTTCAAAATAGACTAGTAGTCATTATTTGTTTAGGGAAAGTTTTTGTATAGATTGCTTGTAATTCTGAGGCCCCTCTGATAATTGCTTTTTGAATTTTACTTTAAAAGTCTCCTGTGGGAATTGGGGTTGGGCCGTTTAATATTACAAATAAGGTTAT
>SNQN01012916.1:3503-14626 GCA_008642245.1 Bassia scoparia
AGACCAAAAGGGTGACAGAAGCTCTTTGGAGGATCTGCCAAATTTCTTGAACTATATTTCTCTCAAAATCAATTAGAAGGAACCTGCCATGAGATCAGCCAAGCAATTTCAGCTGGAGCAATTTTGTGTCTCAAATAATATGTCAGGAGAAATTTCACCTGGATTCGAAGCTTATTAGATCTTCATGTATTATCAATGGAAATAATTTCTTTTTCTGGCTCCATTCCTTCAACATTTGTCTCTTTGTAAAAAGTCTTACAACTCTTATCTATCTAAAAACAATATTTCTGGCCCAATTCCAGAATATTTTTCTACACTCCCACTTAATATACCTAAACTATCTTACAACAATTTGAGGGGAGGTTCCCAAAAGTGTTTTTGCAATGCAAGCAGCGGTATTTCTCAATGGAAAGTAGGCCACTATGTGGAGAATTCCGATCTACATTTACCAAGATGTGTGCAAAAGAAAAGAAAAGAGAACAATGTCTCGTGCTCTCAAGTTGAACATTTTTGATAAGTGCTCACTTCTTGAGTTTTGTTAATGATGAGTTTTGTAGGGTGTACACGCAACGTCAAAAACGAGAAAAAACAATGTTTCATCACAAACACATGTGGAATGAACAATCTTCTTTAAAGTTTCATATAACATGCTACTCAAAGCAACTAATGAATTTTCTGCAAGAAGTCTCTTGTTCTGGTACTTTGGGTCGTTTATAAGTATCTTAATGGACATACAATTGCCTGGTAAACATTACTCAATTCTGCACAACAACGTGGATCTAAGAGTTTCTTGGCACGAGTGTCAAATATTTGAGAAACATCCGTCATCGTTAATCTTCTTCGAATAATAACAGCTTGCTCAAGTATAGTATTTCAAAGGAACGATTCAAAGCTCCTGTATACGATTCATGCCGAATGGAAGTCTTGATAATGGTACATGAAGAGAGAAAACCTTGACCTTATTCAGAGATGGATATAGCCATTGATGTGGCTTATGCACTTCATTACTTCACCATGAGTGTGAAAATTCGATAGTGCATTGCGACCTAAACCAAGACAATATTACTCAATAATGACTTAGGTACACATGTTGCAGATTTTGTTAGCAAGGTTCTATCGAGCCCTTACTCCCAAATCAAAGTAGTTCAATTGGAGTAAGGGAACAATTGTATATCTGCTCCAGGTATGTAGTAAAGTTATTAAAATTTTAAATATTATGCATACTAACAAATCTATTATACTCTACGTACTAACAATTTTATTCACATGATTAATAATTTATCACTTAGCATAATCACTTATACAACATGATGATTATAATTGTTGAATGATACTAAGTTATGCTTTCACATTTTATTTAAACAGTATTCAAAGATTTACAAATGTGAGGCTGGTCCTTTTTATTTTCCAATTCTCTTTCACAATGATTTCGTACCAAACCTAATTATTATTACATTACACTTGTATACTGATTATAAAAAACTATCTAGGAAATAGTTGTGATAAATAAAGTAAATGAAAAAAGAAAAGAAGAAAAGTATACTCCCTCTGTTTACTTAACTTTTTATTCACTAAAACATCCGAGTTTGAATATTCTTTAGAAGTTAAAATATTCAAATTGTTTCAAGTAAGAGAGACGAATGGACGGATCTTGAACTAGTTAAATGAAAACATTGATGTAATGTCATATCAAGATCATTTATTATGAGAACGTGTACAAAAATTCGTTACTTTAGTAGATTTTTAGTGAGATGTTAAAATATGCTTTGGGAGCTGAAGCAACTCTTGAGGGTGATATCTATAGTTTTGGAGTTCTACTACTTGAGCTCATGACAAGAAAACGACCAACGAATAAATTATTCCAAGAAGATTTCAACCTCCATATGTATGCAAAGACAGCATTACCTGACCAGGTGTTGCGAATTGTAGACTCAAAGCTTACAGAGGATGATCATGAGAATGAAGAAGTTGATAGCATGGGGCCAAGAACCCCCGAAAGACTTGAACAAAGAGACAGGTGCATCAAAATTGTGGTAGAGATTGGAGTTGCTTGCTCAGATCAATTGCCACACAATCGGATGAAGATAAGTGAAGCCTTAAGCGAGCTACAACGAGCTAGGAACATCATTTTCAATTCCAGAAATAGGCGTCACTTGCTAAGAGGTAAACATATCATTTCTATGTSTTTTATTTCCAATAGGTGGTGTTGGTTATGAAGTAGCTCCCTTGGTTTATGATTTTACGATTTACCTTCCTAATGATGAAGATGTTCACACATGATTTGTAGGAGTAAGAGCCTAAGAGGTCGTTGAGCACCACACTAGACCCAAATCAAATTATCGGGTCAAGGACTAAAGGATAAATACGTCTTGGTTGCACTTTTCTGATGACAAAAGATGTCACGTGAATGTTCTCAAAACTCAACATGGTGTACACATATAGGATTTGTTTAATGTATTGTACGTTTTCATGTTTTGATATATCTGTAACTTAATCGAATATCTTACGGGAGAACTTGATTTCTTCGATTCTTCCTATATTTACTTTGGATCCAACATTGACATACTACACCATATTCAATGCAAGTTAATATCATTTTTATTTAATTATTTTGTTCAACTTATTGATTCAAACTTTGGTTAACTAAAATCATCCGAAATGTGTTTTATTAATTAACTTTTAAGGAGAAATATGTTCAATTGAAATTATTTCTAAAAAAAAAATTCAACTATCAAAATGCACTACATCTTTAAATTGACGAACTCGAAATTCGAGAATACCTAACATGAAAATTCAAACCAATCAAGAAAATAATTAAACATGATCGATATATAATGAGATATTGTAATTAAGCCAAAGGTAACCCGAGACCAAAACACTTATTGGCACGAACTTAAATTAACTTGAACTATTTTGAAATGAACTTATTTCGYCAGACTCACAAATGATAAGAMCCTTAATTGAATGGTCTTCAAAAAAACAAATTGTTTCAAGGTGACTCCCAAAATAACCCAAACCAAACTATACTTCCGCCTATTTACTTTAGATGATACATTTGTTAAATTGTTACTGTTCACTTTGTAAGTTTGACGACCTTTTTTCCCTTTATATACAGATTAAAACATAGTCATGTGAGATTTTGTTTGATTCATTTCAATGACCACTTTTTAAAAATGTAATATTTTTATTTTTTATTAAAAATAATTTGAAATATAAATGTTTAAAGTTGTGTCTCGACAAATGTGAAAAAACAAATGTAGCAAGTAAACTGAATCAGATGTAGTTTTAAATTGGCGAGCTAGTCAAAATGACCCGATGCAACTTGAACTAAGAAGAACTTGTTTGCATGTGTCAATCRAAAAATTGTCCTCAATGACAGAAGTCGGAGAACAAATGGYTTGTTTTCATTGTTTACTCCGATCTATAAGAAAAGGATTAAACATCTAYCTAGTTATAAATTTGTGTTGAACCCACATAATTGTGAAATTACACTACTAACCTCTCTGTCACAAAACATGACAATTAGATATCTAACTATTAGATATCTAGCCTAACTCYATGTATAGAGAGGAAAATGTTACTAATTCCAAGCTCGATCTACAATGTTAATCGAAAAAGGTTGTTGTAAATATTAATCTTACCTTAAATGCTCCCCCTTGTTTAACCTTGTTGAAATGTGAAGACTAAATAAGTTCTATGTAACCATCATTCAACAAAAAGATGGTTACAAATATACTTGACAAATCGATCGGTCAGGTCGGTCAATATCAGGTTTTGGTCATTTRTAGGTCAGTCATTTTTTTTAATGGGTTGAAATTCCTTTGTTCATGACCCAAAGTTATCGGTACTAGGTCGATCGGTCAGTCAAATTTTTCAAAAACACCTTTTTTTTCTTTCAATGTTTCGCTAAAAATGGACCGTTTATCAAGGTTTTAAAGGTTGAAAATGCATGATTAAACTAATTAAAAATTGTTCATTAAACCATACAWTTATCTTARTCTAATAAACATTATTATTTGCCTTTGGGTGGGATCAAGTTCTTCACCTAATACAACAGCGTATTTCTTTAAAATATGTACTTTTAAGCTAATTCGCAAATGGGTCGAATTTGACCCGACCGGTTTGACCCAGCTTGTATAAAAACGGATTTACGGGTCCCTGTCAAAAATAGGTTTCAATTTCTATCTTTGTTTATGACCCAACTTTTCTGGGTTAGTTTCCAGGTCACTAGTAGGAAAAAAAACATTATATAATGCGGCTTATTTGCTGCGGTTGTATAAAAACCGCAACAAATAATTGTTATTTGCTGCGGTTTTTATAACAACCGCAACAAATAAAGCGTTCTTGTAAGGAAAAATTTGGGTATAGCTTATATGCTGCGGTTGTTTAGCTAAACCGCAGCATATAATTTGTATTAAAAAAAACATTAAATAAAATGCTCCACATACATAGTCCAAACCCTACGACACTCTCTCTCACTTTACGCCTCTTTCTTTAATTCGTTCATCTCCGGCCTCTCATACTCTAACCCCTCTTCTTTCACTTATCTCTCCTCTCAGTTCTCTCCTCTCTTTTAGATCTTCTCTCATCTCCACCATTCGCGCCGCCTRTTTCTTCTCTCCTCTCCTTTGCGCCGCTGCTATTCCCCTTTCTCCTCTCCTTGCGCCGCGAGTTTTGGCAAGTTTATGTTTTTTGGATTTCTCTTTTTTTGTGTGATTTGAATTCTGATTTCTGATTTTTGTTCGATTTAATTTTGATTTTCATTTTTAGGGTTTGTTGTTTGTGTTTTTAATTTTCATTTTTTGTTTAATCAGAATTCTCAAGTTAATTTTCTTTTGCATTGCTTCGTTTTTCTGGTTAAGTTTGTTGATTGGTTTTTTGTTTAAATTTTTCGTTTTTACGATGCTTTTTTTCGATTTTTCTGCGCTTCGATTTTCCTAGATTCTTGTTTTGTTATTCGTTTTCAATTTTATTTCTTTCGTTTTTTCGATTCGTTGTTTGTTTTTTTTTTCATTTTGTCTGTTTTTTATGATTTTTCTAGCAGAGCTTTCAAATTTTTTTCTGTTTCACTCTTCTCTTGTATTTTATTCATTTTCTTGGTTCTATTCTTCTTCTTGTTCTTGTTTTTGAGTTTGTTTCTATCGGTATTTGCAATTTTTTTTTCCCTTTTCGTTTTCATTTTCTTGATTCATTTTCTTTTGATCTATTTACTTTTTCGTTGTTTTCAGACTTTACTGTTCTTTATTATTAATGGTTCATTAGTTACTCATAGTTTTCAAGCATTTTTAGTTTTGGTTGTGATTTTTCCCGATCGCATCCGTTTTATTTCTATTCATCTATTTTTCAATTTTTTTTAATCTGGTTCGTTTTTTATATCTGAATTTTTTTTGAAAAAATTGTTTTCTAAATGGTTGGGCTGATTTTTTATTTTTTTTTTATTTATTTTATGATATTAAATCTTCTAATATTTTATTTTATTAAGTTTTTTACCTGAAATATTGTTATTGTTATTTAATTTCTATTTTTTCATTAAACTTGTTGATTTTTTTTCTAATTATAATATGTACTACACACATGCAATAGTTTCAATCTTGGACTTTATTTTGTGCAAATTGAAGACTAAGAATCATCAATTCCATCACTGCACATACCAGAGAAGTACCAAAAGCAGGAACTGACATCAATCTTCAGGTCAACAGCTTTGGTGTCATCCACACTTGCTCACTCACACACTAATATGTATCTAGTTTTCAAGTTTATCATAGTAAATTTCATTAAATTCTATCGAATTACTGTTACATAATTCCTAATATTAATTATAATATTCATTGTACAATACTACATCTCATATTAATTTACACTATATTACATATTATATATATAATATATATCGCAATAATAATATAATTACTAAATATAGTATATTAAATATATTATTATATATATATAGTTTTTTGTCCTTTTTAAATTACAATTTTCAATCAATCAAATAATAAATTTTATTGTCTTTTTATCATATATTCTTATTTACAAAAAATATATAGTGATTAAGGATGGTTGTTAGTGTAAATATCGAAAAAATAGACACAAATCGTATACTGCAAAATTTTTTCTATAAAAATAATATGACGTATTTTGCAGTAGTTAATGCCCAAAACAGTAATCAGCAAAATCATTTTGTTGTCGAAGTCAACAACCGTAGCAAATAGTTAAATTTACGCGCAACAAATAGCTTATTCTACTAGTGGGTTCGTAGTATGGAGTCTGGTTGTTTTTTGCCATGTATAGTTACAAAACTAGCGTGCTATTGTAACAGCTTACTTAATGTAGTTACTAGTTATCCCTTTTTCTAACATAGCACTCTTTGGTTTTATTGGTTACATAAAGGGACAAGTTACATGTAACACAACACACACATATGATGGTTACATATTTTAGATTTTATTTATTTTTTGTTGGCTAAATCTAAAAGTATTTGTACTCACATATAGTTTTTGCCTTTTAAGTTACAAATGACCAATAATTATTACAAAACTAATTTTGTTGTGTGGTGCTGCTCGGGGTTTAGATATTACACAGAACTTTGGGTAAAAGTTTGGATTTGTTTTTGAGTACTCCGTAGTTGAGGGAAAATATTACATACTATAATATATCTTAGAGTAATGATAATTTGAGAATKAATATCATATAAATAAAACAATCAAGAGTTATAGGGAAAATGAAGAGATTATGTAACTAAGGTTATGTTCAATTCGTCTGAATTTTTTCTTATATGAACTTTTTTTATTTGATTTGAAGTTAAATTTTCTAATCTGGTCTGATCTGTTCTGAATTTTTCTTATTTGAACTTTTTTTGTAGTTGTTTTTTGTTTTTAGTATTATCTGATCAAATCTGAATTTTTTATCTGATCTGGTTTGATTTGAATTTTTCTAATCTGATCTGAACTTTTTTTTTAATAAGCATTAGTACTAGAATGCTTAAATAAGTTGAATTAAACATAACCTAAAACTATTAGAGAACATGAATAGTTATCGCATGAATGCTTGGAACATAAAAGGACTATGTATCAACAAGGGTAAACGAAAAAAAATCTGAGAAGCCGAAAGATTGCAACGTGGATTTTAGGAATATGAATGGACGGTAGAGCTGTAAATAAGCCGTGTCGAGCCGAGTATTTGCCTGTTCGAACTGAGCTTGATAAGATTTGAATTTGTTCAAGCATGGCCGAGCTCGAACGAGCTTTTTCATTTACTTGTTCGAGCTTGGCTCTTTTAGCTTTAGACTTGCTCGAGCTCAGCTTGAGCTTGCTCATTTAGATTTCGAGCTCGAACTCAATTGTAAACGAACTATAAACATGCTTTTATAAACGAACGAGCTTTACTAAGTTTCCAACATTTATTCATAGATATTAATAAATTTGCAAATATTATTAATTATTCTTAAAAATAAAGTCAACTTATTAGTATAATGGTTGAATATGAAAATCTACTTATTACAATAATTTCCTTCATGCTAATAATGAAAAATTGTTTAAAAATGTAAAGAAAAATAAAATCTTTTAGCAGAGAATATTTCAAATTTTCAATATTGACTTATGATACATTGATAGAATAATTTATTTAAGATGAAAATATCTTTATTTTAACTTTTAATTTTAAAACTATGATTTTGGGTTTACTACAAACYAGCTTTTAATGAGTATCAAACGAGTCGAACCGAGTATTGAACGAGCTTTTAATGAGCTATAAATYAGRTGTTCACGACCCTCAATGAGTCGAACGCATAGGTGTTCGAGCTGAGCTCATTTAGTAATCGAGCTTTGGATTTTTGCTCGAGCTTGTTTATTTATTCCACGACCAAGCTTTGACCGAGTTTGTTCACGAGTAATTCGTGAACACAATGGCTCATTTGCACCTCTATTGGACGGAACAAAATCAAGTAGAAAACTATGACACATGTCGCATTCATGTTACACACTTCAGGACTAATTGCTTCATAAGAGGAAGACACTTCTCAATCCTAACTCTTTTTTATGTATTGCTTTCCTATTTTGGTCTCAATTAACTTTCTAATATAAAACTAATTGAAAAAAGTAGTCCCAATTGCTTATCAACTTTTTTTTCTTTTCCTACCAATTATATTCCCTCCTTATTTTTTGGGGACTACCCTACTAATTCTTTTCCTAATCTACCATTAGCTTATATAACAAAATTAAACAAAAAGGTACAATTGTTACTTTTATTTCGTTACGGGTGGAGTTATTAAGTATAAATATAAATATAGATATACAAGTAGATTACTACACCAGTTAAACCAAACACAAAATTACTACACTAGTAGCCCAGATAAAAAAAATATTCTATTACAAAAAAACTAGAAATAACGTATGGAATGATAAACATTACATTATTTTCATTGTACTATACATTATAAATTACGAAAATTAAATCAAAATTACTCAACCCTACAATTGTATAGAATTAACAAGAGCAAATTAAAAAAAAAAAATACACACACTACCAAAACAAAAAAAAAAATCAGCAAAGAGGACATAGAACTAGCTAACATCTGCAGTAGCCAGTAGGTGACAATAGAACCTAGAACAGCGGCGACATGGAGGCAGCAACAAGCCAACACCAATTTGCAAGTTTACTGATCTTGGTCACAATGTGATTCAGTTTAACTTAAGAAGGCCTTTTATCAGTTAGTGAAAAACCCCAATACAACCTAAATCAGTACTCTCGATCATGTGGAAGAAGCCAAGGATGTCATTCTAGCCTCAATGTATATTGTGAGAAGAAATATAAATTTACTTTTTCTGAGCATTAATTTTTTGACCTGAAAGGCTGTGAAGTGTCCAAAACATGCTGGATTGCAGGGCTACCCAGTTACTTTCCCCAAACAGAAGCAGCATCTGCAAAAGCAGATGAGAAAATCGGAACCTTTCTTGGAAGGGAGAAAGGAATCCACTCCCTGTTCTGTCACAAGACTCATTTTTACTTCCTATTCACTTATTCAGCAATCAAAACAAAAAAAATACAAAAGTTAACAAAAACCCTTTCTCTTCTGTCTTCCTACGCTCCACCAAAATTGTCATCAACTATTTCTTCTTCAATTCATTCATAGATCTAAAAGGTTAAGAAGTCAGATATGTTTTTCTTGATTTAATCTCTTTTAAATTCTTTTATCTTCTTTTATTTCCATCTTATCTTCAATTAAATTATTTTGCTTTCGAATGTTGCTGCATTGTTCGATTCTCGATTGAAACATTTTCGATTGGAGTTTTCTAAAACACTTGTCCATTTGTTAACCAGCTTGTTTGTATAGTATTACTACTTTACTATCTACTAAGACTAACGTTGATGGTAATCTTTGTCTTCACTTCTTCTTACTGGAAATTCTGCCTACAAATGGTGCTTGTCGAAATGGTCAAGCCTCATTGATGGAAATTCCTGATGAATTCACATGACCGGTAACTTTCTTACTTTTCCTTCTTATTCATATTTATTTCCTTATTTCACATATCATTTTACTATTGTAATAACAATGTCAGTTATTTCTAATTCATTGATTATTTCCTTATGCATTGTTCTTAGGATTTTGATGACTTCTCAGCTTGACAACATAGTGATGCCATTAAAACTGATTTGGAGTCCTACCTTTGAGAGCCTTTGATGCCTCGTTCTAACAACATGAGTCTTGAGCTTTTTGGGAGGACCCATGAGATTCGATAACACCTATCTCCAAGTCCATCTCTAGCCCTATTATTGGAAGCACCTCAATCTCCTCCTCCGATGTTCTAAGATACTCGCTGTTTTCTTATTTGAGCTTACAATTGATGTAATTAAGGCTTGAGTCCCAATCTTTTGCCAAACAACTAAACTATTATGACTTGTTACTTTTATTTGAATTATGTCTTTAAAAGGCCGTGTGTTGGCCAAGTGAAGTATGACTTGTTTTTTAACTGTAATTAGTTTAATTGCCCACTGGCCTATGCCTAATGGAAAACTTGAAAGTTGATAGAATTTTTTGTCATACACAGGTTTTATTTTGTCTGATTACTTGTTAAGTAAAAGTTGTTTTATTATAAAAACAAAAAACATGTCATTTTGTACAGATCGGGACCTGATCGTTACAGATCAGGTTGGTTTTAATTTGCAAACCCAATTAGAAAACAGATCAGGTCCAGGTTCAGCGGTTCCCAACCCGTTATACTCAAACCCGAACCCGGACCTGACCTGACTGATCTGGTAAGCACCCTATCATGAGACTGGAAAAGATACAATAATCATCCATTCCACCTAAAAGATTCTCTGCACATGAGTCTTGGGCAAGGCTCTAATATCTCCAATCCATCACACAATACATGAGTATGTGGTTGATTTAACATTGGTAACGAATCGAACATATGTTTATGTACCTTGAATAGGTCGAAACTCATTTTAAGCCCAATGTTTAAGACCATGGCATCACAAACAAAACTATCTTTATAGAGCATTTAAGTATTTTTCCATCACAAATTTTATTAGTTTTGATATACTCTAATATTCCAACAATAGCGCTCTATACAATAGGCATGTCACATTTGTAATTTGGGAAAAAATTAAATTTTATGTAAAAAAAGGAAAATAAAAATTTGTACATATCAAAATCACTATGTGAACATATGGGTCAAAAGGTAAGAAGACCCATGGTGAAAATCTCATAAAAACACTGAAAATTATGATCAAGACAAAGAATGTTTTATGCTCGGTCGACAAGTTTGATAACTCCCGTGCAAGTATAGTTAAAATAGTGATTTATAAATCAATAGCTATTACTTACTCCTACATTATACCTTCATAAAACCTATTTGATTGAAACACACTAGCAAATATAAAAAGATAGAAAATATGAAAACGAAAATAAGACATAAGAGTAAAAAATGACTTTACTTGTATAAAATTGAAGCAAATTCGAATACAATAGGTAGTATTGTAACCATCATATTAAGTTTTGTTCTCTGCTTGGGTCGTTTGGGCCGTGCTTGGCCTTCTAAGTCTCTTTGTGATGTTGCCGGTCACCATTATATTCTCTCTCTATTTAGGTGTAATTTTACCTGCCATTATTTTGGCAAGTGTGT
>SNQN01012917.1:3909-14626 GCA_008642245.1 Bassia scoparia
TATCCCACAGCTCGCCTCATGGAGAGCCTGAGTGAGAGTACGACAACCTTCTTTGAGGAGTCAAAAAAGCTGGAATTACTAGTCCCTGTGCAAACCCGGCATGAAAACCTGTGAATGCTACGTCATCCGATAGACCTTCGATCTGAAGAGAAATCGTAGTTGAAACGCCTATAACCGTAGCTCTTAAAGACTCTCAGCTCCCTTGCTCAACTTTCCCAATGGTAATTGCTATACTTCCTTCATCCCGTACGACTGCATGAAGTGGTGTGAAGACATATCACCGCCAATTGCTTAAAATGTGATGATTAGGAGAAGACCGTGAACCATTGAGCCTATTCCCTTAAGAGTGACAGGGAAATAGCGACACCATGTGGCGTCGATCAGCTGGCTGGTTAGCCATTAGATATCGCTTTGTAATGCAAGGTGATCATCTGGATCCCCTCTTATGACCATCAAATGGATTCACATGGTCGGTAGCTTCACTTTTCTTGCATGGGGCAGTGAGAATAGCAGCAAGGAAAAGGTGGAAGGTTGAGGAATAAGAACAGAGTTACTAATAACGTATCTTCACAGCGTCGAGGTTCTCCTTGAGGAGGAGATTGCCTTGTAATGTCATATTGTGGTCTTGGCAGGGCGGCTGCTAATCATAATCATACCTCTCCTCCCTTGGTACCTGAGAAAGGTGATAAGAGGCCTCCCAGGGAGAGGAGCTAGGATCACGCAGTGCTTGAGGTGGAAGCAGAGGAAGGAGAAGCCTCTTCTCCATTTCCAAAGCTCAGAAATTCCTCTTCGGTCATTCAGATATAGACCGAAAGCAATCAATCTTCTCATCTGTTTAATCTTTATAAAGTCTCTCTGAGATTACTCTTTCAGATACCTTCCTGTCTGATCTAATAACCCCTACCGCACATTCCTGAAAGAGTAAGTGGAAGGTGGGTCGAGATTGAACGAATACTCTTCTTTATGCCGAGAGATTCGACATAGCGAGAGTCTCTAGAGGGCATACTTATGGGGATATTCCTGAATATTCCTTGATCTATGGTTACGATCGAACTAAGTACGCGACTTAGTGGGCTAGGTGCTAGTTCTTTACGGAGACGGTCGCAAGCATGCAAACATGCCTCATTCTTTTCCGAATCTCCATGAGAACTGCTCGAAGTGAGTTGTCTCTCGAAACTTAGGAGCATGGTGGACGTCTTAAAGGGCTCACTGTTTGCTCTGTCTGCCTACCATATCTTCAAGCTCTTCTCATATTGTTTCTTAGCCTTGGACAGTGACCGCCAATGTTCAGCATTCTATACAACAGTCTGGCCCCTCCATGCTACTAGATGCAGCTTTCTGCCTTACAAGGATTCTGAAATGACAGACTCCATCCATACCAGATGAGATCCTCATAACGAATTAAACCGGTTCAAATTGCTCCACCGTCACGAAATTCATTAATGATCCACCCAAGATCAACATATCAGCTTTCTTGCTGAGTGATGGATACTACAGAATCCTCTCCTTCCCACGGATGAAGGGACAGGAGAAATCAATACTTCGAAAAGTTGATATTAATATTGTATTGGTCTTGATGACCAGATTGTGCATAAGGACCGTACGAACCTTCATCACCACTCTTGAATTGTCTTCCCCACAGATCGGCGCAACAATTTCAACCTTAGCGAGAGAACAACACACCTTCTTTGTAGGAATCCCGGATAAGTCGACCCTAGTACCTCTTGGCATCTATAGGAGTAGGATCCTACAAGCAGTGTACACAGCAAGTGCCAACGTCAAAAGTCCTTCCAAATTGAACTGGCTCTTCCCAAATCTCAAGCTACCATATGCTAGCAAACCTGCACAGAAGGCGAGTACCGTTGGAATCCATCTAATCGACCCGTAGCGCGACGCTCTAAAGTCTCTGAGCCTTCATGGTAGCAGAGGATAGTAAAAAGATGACAAGAGTAAAGCCCGAGCAAAGGTAGCTTAGGAATAGAGAAGAGAGATAAGTATCCAGTAAAGTAAAGTCTCATATGAGACTGTAGTAGAATCTTTAAGCTACGGTCGATGTAATTCAAAGATGTCCCCCTAATTGAGCGAAAAATTGGTGGTTATATTATTAGCATTTGAGGATTTGGCGAGATTGTGACAAGTGCGCATCTGAGTATTTTGAGCCTTAATTGGGCTTTGGTTTTGAAGAAAAGCCTTGTATGCCCATTGTGGTTTATTTTCTTAATACGATTTATACTGTATGAGTATACAATTATACGTATCTTATAAATACCCAGCCCAAATGGCTAAGCCCTTTGGAGTTTGGCCGTTTTGATCTTGATAAAAGTCAGGCCCAATTACCTTTGGGCCACATCACCTCCAACATTACACCTTTCTTCTTATGATCCTCATTACTTCCCTATGAATCAAGAGACCAAAACAAAACCCACAATGCATATCAAAACACTACAATCATTATCATTAAACTCATTTGAAATCATTCAAATTTCAACTCAAAAACAGAACTTTTAACAGTCCACTTTGGTAATCGACACTTAATGGTGACAATGAGCATCAACTCATGAATCTCATGTAATATTACGCATTGAGTATCGGCTACCAAACCAGCAGTAACGTGCATTACAATTCAAAAATCAAAGACATGGGTATGACTTAAGATCAAAATACCTAGTCCTTCAAACTAACAATATTTGCTCATACAATATCTACACTCGTTTTCACTCAGTCCTGTCATCTCTTCCCTCATCCTCCCAATTTCTTACTCTTTCACAGTTTCATCCACTTCCTTATTCAATCACTCACTTCTTTCACTTCCATCAACTCCAACATCACTCCCTTCTTTCACCTTCCTTATTCAAATCAATCCATCTTCGCTTTCCTACTCAAATCCACTCCACTTCTTTCACACCATTGGTAGTTAGGGAAGAAGCAAGGCCGTTACTGTGCAATCAAACAAAAGCTGAAATCCACCCACTAAACCACCAACAAGCAACTAGTAATTTCCTCATATGCACCATCACAGCTCTACCCTATATATTAACATATGACATCAACAACAACAAAAAATATACCCTTTCAGGACACCACTATATAATTTATTTAAATAAGGTACTCAAATACTTTTATGCTAATTTATTTTACCTCTGTTGTTCCTCAAGGATGAATAACCCTTAGTAACTGCTTGCAATATATATAGTCTGTGATATGATGTTAATAATAAGTAATTCTTCTTCATACGCACAGAAACCAACACTGAGACTATCAAGTATATAAAAAAAATGCCACCTATAAGATGAAACAACGAAAAAGTAAGACGATACAATATATAATTCTAAATATTGATTAGGACACTCAAGATTATGTGTAGAACATGAACTTTCAAAAACTCACATTAATCTATTTTATGGTTAACTGATATAACATCTTAAGCATACAGAGTAGATACCTGTTCCGACAGTAATGATCCTAGTTTCCTTACATACGAGACCAAAATTATGCTTCCATTACTGCCGTGGTTATTACTGAAAACTAAATGCTTACTTCGTCTTTTGAGAAAAGCACGGCCAAATTCCTCTGCATTCATCTAATTGACCCGCGATGCCCCGCCAGATTTGACCACACCATTAGGAACAGCTGAGAATTCAGGAAGGTCGGCTTTGAATCCTTGGTTCAAGACATTCTACAGCCATGGCAACATTTTTCAAAAGAAATTGATCAAAAGTTAGGAAAATCTTTTCAAAATAAGCCAAACATTATAAGCCAATGCAGTGGAAAATGGAAATGCTTTTGCTAGAAAGTCTTTAAGAAGCACATTGTTATGGCTAAGAAACTCAAATGTGCCAGGAAATACAAAAATATTTTAAATTTAAATCAACACAACATATACATCAACTTAACTAAATTTTCTACGATTGAAGAACTTATACAAAATAATAGTACTCAATATTATCGATAAAAAGTTATACACCTTATCAACTTAACATTTCGGAATGAAATTAAAAGGACGCCATTCACTTAAGTGAGCAAGAGAAAGATACCAGAGAAGTTGTATTGAAATTTAAACTAGTGGCACACGGCGCGCACATGCGCGCCGTGTTCCACGTGAAATATGTTATAAACAATGTACTCCCTCCGTTTTTTTTAGTTGTTTCAGTTTCTATTTTGGCGATGTTTTAAATAGTGTTCCAAACCAACTAAAAATAACTTTTTCACATTTTACCTACTTTATACTCTAACATTAAATGACTACCCCTTCTAAAGTCAACTTCATACTTTACCCAATCTTTTCACCCAAAATTACTATTTCCAAAAATTTTATTACACATTTACTCTTTACCTACTTATTCAACTTTTTACCAACTTACTCAACTATTTTATCAACTCAATCAACTCTTAAAAATCGTTCAAAATGATGATTGGAACAATCTAAAAAAACGAGGGAGTATTAATTTGTGTATCCAATGAGCAATTGTTGAATCTTTGATTGCTTTTAATTTTGCTTTTATTGTTTACTTAATTACCTCATAATCATAAAATGAAAGTTATTATGCGACAAATTATATTAAAGTGTGACTTAAACTAGTTAAATTTATATGTAGTTGTCCTAATCGTACATTCATAAGTTCTTAGCTAAACTTCGTATGTTATTCCTATCCAATAAAGTAATGTACTTAAATAGTGTATATGTTGTGTCTAAATGGGCAACAACATAGTGTACCAATCGGATTGGGCCTAAAATGTATCTGAATATTCCGTCATATTGGCTGAGATGATCATTGTCTCATGACAGCTTTCGAGACCAACATGCTTGTTTTAGAGGTGGACACTAACTATGTTGCATCATGTTGTATATAAAATAAATTTAATTACAAATGACTACCCCAATGAAAAAAAGTTCAAATATTTTGTTCTGGCTGGTCCAATTTGTTTTTTATCCATATGTAACAAATTCGATTAGAAATAGTCTCCATTTGAACAGAACAACACATTTTGGAACTCACTGCATATCAAACAAAAATCCTCATTAGGTCCAGATTATAATAACTCGCGTTAGCAACGGGCATATTGATAGTTATAAAGATTTGACCAATAGATGGTGAATCTCGACAATGTTCTAGCTTTGTTAGTCCTTAATTCTCTGGATTTTGTACAATGATTCATATGACACATACAGACATGAATTCAAACCAAATTTAGAAGATAAAAATAAAATCCACAACACTTAATTATGCTATACATTGTAATAAGTTAATCATAAATCCATAAATCATTCTAGTCTTTCTAAATTAGTTCTAACTTCTAACTACTCTTTTTCTACACTTCTATACAAAAAAAATCTCTCACACTTCCCTTTAAAAAGGAATTTTGTGCCCTTTAAATTTACATATGAACAAGCAGAGCTATTGAAATATGAATCTAAAAAAATAACATTTCCAAACCACACGAAATTCACAGTTTAGAATACATGTGCTAGTATAGAGCAATACTTGCAACACTATGCGCAAAAGTGATGACTGACATTGTTGACCTTCAAAAGAAAAGACATTGAATTTCAAAGGAACATGAATTCATCTCCCCACTTGAGCTCTTCTAAAGAACCCCAACGCATCCCCTGTTGGAACATTCCTTCAATCTGTGATTCAAAGCATAGTAAAAAAAAAAAAAAAACTTTCCCATAACATTAAGTAATCTAAAATGATGCTCAAATGCACATACCATCTACACCACAATATGCACCACATATCACACAATATATGATGTAATGAGTTTAAGAGTGTTGGAAGAATTCGGTTGGAAAACTAAAAATACCTAACCGACATCAATGTCTGGACTAAGAAAAATCGAGATAGAATGAGATTCTTGCAAGTTGCAACTCTTGTGTTGGAAATCTCAGTCAATGTGTCAATTCAACCTCAACAACAAAGCAGCACCATACGTAGAGAAGTACCTGAAAAATGATATCATACGGTGTTCAAACATAGTACAAAATAAGAAGAGGAAATCAGAGTTATCATTATCATCAAGTTCTAATCTTGCAATTTTTTCTTGAGTTTTTACGCTTTATCCCATAAATATCTTTTTGAAAAGAAAAAAATAAAAACTCTAGATTTTAAGTTCCACTCAAAAACACACACACAAAATCACATATTTCAATCCAAAAATCAATTCTCATATCATTTCAGAAAAAAGCACAGAAGAGTGGAAAGAGGTAAAAGAGAGACGAATATTGAGCCGATAATTGTAATTCAAGCTCCAACTATAGCTGCAACAATAAGTTGTAATCAAGCCCCTATTATGTCAATAAGTATATTCTAAAAAATCTTTTCCACAATATCAGTTTGGAGTTCCCCAATCCTTCAATCTGTATTCCCACTACCCACTTGGGACTGGAAACCCCCAGTCCTCAACACTATGAACCCAACCCTCACCTAATTAATCACACCGCCAAACTACCACCACCACCACCACTAACCATCCTATAACAGTGGCAACAAACAAAAAAAAAAGATACATTGAACCTAATAACCATACTAAAATCAAACACCACCTCAGGCATAACAACCCCACTACTACTCAACTCTTCCAAGATCAAAGGTTTCAGTCTTGAGAGGATCTAGACCTTCATAAAAGCCTAAAACCCATGTTATTCTGTACTCCAAAAAATACTGGGTATATTAAAACAATTTAGCAGCACATTCAATACAAAATACAGCAAAATCTAGAGACTAAAACATGTGTTGCAGAGTTCAGCTAGTCTTGAGAGGATCATATAAGCTCATTACAAAAACAATTTAATTCAGAAGAAAAATAATCTCATCCTTCCATTCACTAGAAATCATGATTAAATCTGACAACTTTTTTACAATCTAACATAGCAATATAAATCAGGGTATCACCTAAAATGAATTCAATATACAAGACATAGCCAATCTGGATAACATTGAGTTGTGTGCAGTAAAAGAAAAAAATGAAAAAAGTGTCTGGATGCAGTTTGTCAAGTAACAGGAGCATCAGATACCAATTTGCATAAATCAAATCTGCTCAAATCATATCTACATAAAGATGATCAATTACATTGAATTTTGAAAAGGGGAAAGTGGATTGTCAATGCTGGTTCAGGATAAGATAGAACAATAGGCTATAGAACAGATCTTAGATATTACTTATAAGAGTTCATTGCAACAGCAACAAGCACGCCATCAGGAGACACACACACATAACTCACTTGTTTCTCAAGTTCAAATTATGTCGTATTTCATAGATTGGGGGTAAATGTGAAACTTCTAGCTTCTCACCAAGGATTAATCATCAATCAATCATAGCCTTATTCTCATTAAGTGGGGCTCGACTAACATGAACCAAAAATGAATATTCCGATTTCTAACCCAAGGAATAATCATAAATTGGGGGTAAATATAAAGTACTAACATGTATGCATAAACCCCCACACAACTATGATGTTGTGCTCTGCCAATTGTGATCCAAGAAGGGAGCCCCATGCTTTGTACTTATATAACACAATATTAGAGTAATAATTAATTTCCACCATTTCGACAAAACTATATAGATCAATTTCTCCACACACATTCAAGAGTTAATGGATGATGATCAAAACCACAAAACTCATAAAAATATTAACTATTATATTTATAAAGGTTAAATTGAAACATTTCATTTCCAGACCACAACATACAGAATTAGGGAAGGATGCCCTATTTTAAGTTGTTCATAATTTTGGCCTGTAAAGGCAATATATCATCATGGTAGATCATAGCAACGTTAGGCCTAGCCTGAATCTAATTCCCCATTTGAGAATTAACCGAAAATGTGCAGAGATTTTTTTTACAAAAAAATTAATAAAGAAATGGGCAGAGATGAGAAGGAAGAAAAACAATTAAACATCCAAGAGAAAACATTTTTCTGCACGCCAGCTTGATTGATTGGGGTCTTCATATAATACAAGTATCTCTTCCACAACCTAATATCTTAGAGAGCAATATCAAGATGCAACACAATTACATCCAGAATTTCTCAGCTTCCAGATGACCTTTATCAACCAAAAGACATATTTATACATATACCAACAAGGTACAAACATATGGAACTCAAAATGAAAGGCATAGCATCATCCCATATTTAGTGCCCATAAAAAGGGATACGTATTAAAGCATGTATAAGATTACACATATGGAACTAAATTGCATAACACAATTTACTCCTTCCAGATTAACTAAATGTAACAAGATAGTCCCTACAACCACTGTAATTAAGCCAAAAACTGCCCCAAGAATGGAATTCAACATTCATTAGCTTAAAATATACTACATCGCAAAAGCAATATATCCTCCAATTTAAGTATCGACTGTTAATTCCCTATCTGAAATCATCCTTAATACTTGTAATTGACAAGAAATAAAATTATGCCCAACAATAAAAGAATAGAAAAAAGAAAGAAACACCTGACACCATCGCCTTTTCTTCTGGCTATTATGCAAAAGCAATGTTTCCCTGCTAATAATCACCTAATCAGGTCTTGCATTGTTTCTATTGTTTCTTTTGTCATTCATGAGAGCCAATGGTTTGTTTCATTACCTTCTCATGCAAAGCCTCCTCACGTCCTCTCGCGGCAGTAAGCTCCTGCTAGCATAAATAAATAAATTGCTAATGAGAAAAACACCTTACAACACCTCACAATACTATCAAGAAAGGAAACTTAGCTTGGCTCTAGGAAAAATCATAAGTAATAGTGCAAACTGCAAGAGAATGAAACTACAAATAAAAACAAAAGCTCCTAAGCAACAAATCACAACACCTACTCGAGAAACTTTATTTTTTACTTGTTTTGCTTAATAGTAAAAAATCAAAATCATGCTAGCTAAATGGTACCTTGCTTAAACTCAACATCAGAACTTTCCTTCTTGTTGGCAATTATAAAGTTCTGTGGCTTCAAGTAAATTCCGTACAAAAGAAAGAAACAATGGTATGCTGTAAATGTTGGTGCATATGATGGGCAATTTCGTAATTTAAAATTGGGCAAATCCTAAAACTCCCGAGACATCACTCCATGCCTTTGAAGCTATGACACACTTTCRAAACACAAAATGTAGATTATTCATARTGTAAATCACAATGGGTGGTTGACAATGTCAAGCATGAACATAAAATTAACTGTCTTCGACTGAAGTTGAAACCCACTCTAACACCAACTTCATCATCAAGACTATCCTCAGCACAAGTAGCCCAAGCCTAAAACATAGAAACCATTAGGGATAAAAATTGGAGCAACAAAATAACATTCACATTTTCCCCCATCTTAGAGAGTAAGATAAATATTTTGACATCTTAAAGTGTATCTCACTTAGTTGTGAATAATATCAATTACATTTTTAGATGTTTTTTCTTTTGAAGAAAATAAAATTTCTAACTCTTGGTGAAAGAGTTATGATAAGGGTTTAACACAATGATGGTAGTCAATCAGTCAATGCTAAACAGAACAAAAGTGCCATGTGAATTTGAAAGAAACCCATCTATAACATTAAAGAATCTAATTAAAACACCATGTATTTTCAAAAGAACAAATACAAGTATATATGAATGGCTTTGTTATACTTTTATATTGCTTAACTCATTGTATCTTATGATTCTCATCTCTTGTTGATCCCTAATTTGCCAAATTATTTGCTACCTTCATTTTGTATACCTCCTTGTAACCATGAAAAACCAATATTTTATCCACTTGTTCAATTGTCGTGAATCAAAAAATTATGAGGGCTGCCGTAGCCTGTAGGACATCTAACAATTAGACGAAGACGAACAACTGTGACCCTAAAAATCAGAAACCCTAAATCTAAATTCGAACAAATTTCGAAGACCCTTAAATACGAACCCTAAATCAAAACAACGAGAATTAGACGAATCCTAACCAAATCTTAAAAACAACAAGTTGATACAAATTGAAAACCTTAAACATCAAATGACCAAACCATAAAGTAAAGAAATAACTCAAAAGATATCGAAAGAAACTTACCACTCATAAGGTCAAAATTCTYAAGATTTGAGAAGAGGTGCCCTATGAGGAAATGAACCCTCCGGGGGTCTAATGGGTTGCAAACCCAGTATACCACAATATCAGTTTTCACCTTCCCATTTTCCTCCTCGTTCATAATGAATCCCAGAACAGCTAAAAGGCTAGATCTTCCTGCATTTCAACCCTTTCTACTTCCGCCAAAGCCTCGCCTACTTTAAATTATTTCAATTTCATCAATTCGGGATTTCAAGATATCTATCAAAAGCTTATAACACTCAAAGTAGCTATAATCACCCAAACTAAATAAGCCCAATTCAATCCAACCTAGGCCCACTACAACTTTATGCTCAAATTCAAAACCCCAAAATCATAAAAATTGATACTTTAACTTATTGAGTCTCTAATAATCAGAATTACTGGTACATTAATCAGTGTATTACTTCATTCGTACATCAATTATAAAATGCAGAGCCATAAATGTAGAAATTAACATAAGATTCAAAAAATGCAAAGCAATTCGAATTTTWAAAACAAGACAAAAAGTAACAAAATCAAATYAATTGAAGAAAAAATTACCCATAACACTTACCTCAGTCCATGAACAACCARTGAAGTACATAATACAGCCAGCCAACCAGAAGGAAGAACCAAGGAGGGATCCATGGTTCGCAGCGCAGCAGATCGCAAGGTACA
>SNQN01012918.1:0-10972 GCA_008642245.1 Bassia scoparia
GTAGTGAGTAATTTGAAATGTAGGAAATACAAGTAGTAGAAACTGGAGAGAAAATGATATAGATGAAGGCAGAGTATATACGGACTTACCATTCTCATTAATAACAGTGGAGTTAATTTTCGGCGACGGCGAAGGCGGTGGCGATGACGGTGTGCTAGCYGGACCGCTATAAAATGGGTACGTCTCGTATCGAACCAAGCAACTCGGCTGCAGAACTTGGGCGCCCAATCTAACCGTGAGCCTCCCAATACCATTCCTCAAGCATTGATTACAATCTCCCGTGCTCAAGTCTGGTGTACACTGACACAAGGCAWAAAGGGAMTGTAAGCTATTCAACTTCGCCATTTTTGTGGCATATTTTTTGCCAGTTTGACTGTTGGCAGCTTCAACCGCCAAATCATTCATTGTGTCGCCTAATATATCAGTAAACAGAGTTTGGTTTCCTGTTATATTTTGTGTGTTTATTAATGAAAGSTCAGGTGATTGCTCCATTATACCAAGGATGGGTCTGTTAGAGTAACGCACCACGCACTGGTCGTACCAAGCGACCGCAACTTTCCGGTTAGGACAGTATGTCTTGGGCAAGTCAGTTGTGGTTGCGGTTTCGACACAGTCGCTGCACCCGGTGGCTGTTTGGTCACCGCGGCAGAGGAAGAGGCCGTAGACGGCATCGGTTGTGCCGTTTGCGGCCGAGGTGGCGTAAAAGCCATTCGGGTGGGACGTGACGTTGGAGGAGAGTGATCGGAAGAGGGTGTTGAGGTTGGTGTGGTATGTGCTGTTGGTGGCAAAAGTGGTGGTGTTTGAGCAGACACTGTAAACATAAGTTGGAGTAGATGTTGATGGGGTGATTGTGTGTAATAATAATGAAAGTAAGAGCACTATGAATGGTGAGAATTTGGTAAGAGCCATAGTTTATTAATTTGTGGCATGTATGATGAGAATATAATATCTACAATGATAAATGTGTGCAATGGAATTTGTACTATTTAATAAAGTTTAATTGGGTGTTTGTTGAAAAGTATTTATTTAAGGAATTATATTTGTCATTGTGTGAATGTGGGTAGGGTTGGGGTGGAATGGTTGTTGGCAACTTGGCAATGGGAATTCGTGTGACCAATTTTTCCACCGGTCATACTTCGGCATTGAATTTCTTATATGCATCAACCGAGTTGAGATCCTCTAGAGTTGAGTATTTATAGAGTTGTGAGAGTAATTATTTTTAAATATTTTTAAATTACTTTTATTTTTAATTTTAAAATTTATGCAAAATCAAAATAAACCATGGATATTTTTTTAATGGTTTAGATTAGTTGAACTCCATAGAGTTCAACTCTAGAGGATCCAAGCCCGCATCAAGCATATTGTGCATCAAAAATATAATGATTTTTTATCTATATAGTAACCCATTATTCACTTTACATTTATATAGTAATGAAAAAGTTACTATATTGTCCAAAAGGATCACTTTAATTTAGTGCACAATAAATTTTTTTTACACTCGATGCATTAAAGACTTTGTCTTTCGACTATGTGTTTTCATGAGGGAATTAATTCCTCTGTTTTTTTTTTACTCTTTGTTACAAGTTCATTAATTAAAATTTGAAATTAAAGTTACACGTTTATTTTTGTCAATATATTATCTTATTTTTCTTCAACAACATGATTCTGGTTGTATTTTTCCCTCAACCTCTCAGCTGTGTTACACTTAAATTACATCGACTATTGTAACATAAATTTTACATTTTTGTCGGCGTAATTAATTAATAATTTACTCCTGTACACAACAAGAAAATTAGTCTTTACCGACCATCTGAAACAAACCAAAAACGGTCGGTAAAAACGCGGGAACGGTCGGTAATAGATTTACCGACCGTTTAGGGTCGGTAACTGATGGTCGGTAATTGTATAGTCGGTAATTTATGGTTTACCAACCGTACTTAACGACCGTTTTAAGAAACAGACGTTGATTTGCGTCCGTCTGAAATGGACGCAATTTACCGACCGTTTGCGACGGTCGCAGATTACCGACCGCCAAACGATCGGTAATGTAGCACATTTACGACCGTTAGCGGTCGAAAATCAGCTATGAGTTCAATTTTTTATTCGAATAAATATGGCTTTAAGCGGTCGGTAAAAGTCAACTTTTAATTGTTACCGACCGCTAAAAACGTCGTAAATTCATAGTTGACTTTGCCGACGTTAAACGGTCGGTAAACTATTTATATAAATAAAAAAAAAGCGTCAGAGAAGCTTGACACTTTGTAATACTTAGCCAAAATAAATCACAACCATAGAGTATTTAATTTACAACTTTATATAAATCAAGCTACTTCGTAAATAAAAAATCAACTTTATTCTGTAAAAATACCTTTACACTTTTTAAACATTTATCAAGCTATTTCGTAAATAATAAATTCAACTAATTTACTTTTACAACTTTACAAATAAATCATAAAAAATTACTGTAATCTTCTACACTTTAATCTTCAACTAATTCAAATCTTTCTTTCACTCAAAAACTAATATATCTTCAACTTCAATCTGCAAAAAATAACACAAAAATTAACAAACTAAAAATCAAAATAAATTCTGGAAAATAACACAAAAAAACACACATAAATCAAAAAACCTAGAACTAAAATCAACTGGAAAAAAAACTAGATACAAAAATAAAAAAAAATATAAAAATCAAACGAACTATGTTAACCAATTGAAACAAAAAAGAATCGACCAATTAAAACAAAAAAAACTCAATAAGAAACCAACAAAATAAAAACAAAATGAAAACTAAAAACTGAATTGTGTAAAACAAAAAAAAAACAGGGACATCATGAAGAAGAAAAACGATTTGAGAAAGAAAAAAATAACAAGATCTGGAAATCAAATGGAAAAACGAATCGTACAAAAAAATCCAGCATCTGGAAAAATCAAGAAAAAAAATTGTGAAAAAAAAAAATCAAAATCTAGAAAATTCAGGAAAATAAAATGAATTAAAAAACGAGATCTAGAATTAAAATAAACCGATTAATTGAAAAAAAAATCAAAAAGGAAATGGGACACAATCTGGAATTTTTATGAGGAAATTAGAAAAATAAACTTTTTTACCCAACAAAAATTAAAAACTTAAAAAAATCAACAAGTTAAAAAAAATCAAAAAAAAAATCAGAAAATAAAAATAGAAAAATAATTAAACATATTGACACCCAGAAATGTTTAAAAAAAAAAGAAAATCTAATAAAAATGAAAAAAATAGATCTAAAAATAAAAGTTGACCATTTTTATTGGCGCGCGCCGGAGCGGCGAAACCTCGGCAATGCGCGCAGGTGGCGAGGCGAGGGCGCGATTTGAAAACCCCAAGACACGAAACAAAGATCAGAAGACAAAAAACTACTTGAAAATCCCATGAAAACACAAAAACCTAGATCTAAAAAAAATAATTTCCAATTTGAAAAAAAACTCCTAAAATTTAAATAGAAAACCAAAAAATAGAAAGGAACAAGAAAAAAAACACATAAAGTTGAAAAAAACGAACAAAAACTCAAACAAAATCGAGTTGGAAAAGTCGGGTTAAAAAAAAAAAGAAAACACAGTAAAATGAAAACCCAGTAATCGACGGTGGTGCGCGGTTGCTCGCCAAAGTGTGTCGTGGTTGTGGGGAGAGAAGTTGTGTGTGTCGCGAGGGAGAGGCGGGGGAGAGGGTGGTGTGTGGTGGTTCTTATGAGGGAACTTAGAAAAGAGGAGAAATTAGGAGAGAGAAAGTGATTGAGGAAAATGAAGGAGTGAGAATGATTGAGGAAAATGAAGGAGTGAGAGAGTGAATGGCATGGGTTGAATTATGAGTGAATAACGAAAAAAAAAGAAGTGAGTTATTTAATTTGTGGCCATGCCCACGAGTGCCACGACCCATGTGTCGACAAAAAAATCAATAAACACAAATTACTGCCTCTAACGGTCGCTAAACACAAATTACTGACCGTCTACGTCGGTAAACACATGTTGGCGTCGTAATTTTATTCTCAAGTCAAATAAAAAATTTGACCACAATACCGACCGTACAACGCGTTAAAATTGGGAAACGGACGATAATTTCCATCTAATAAAAAACGGTCGGTAAATCTAACAAAACGGTCGGTAAATTGCATCCAACCAAAAACGGTTTTGTAATAGACATTTTCCGACCGTTTTTTGACGGTCGGTAAAATCAGTCTTACGCGGATTCTTGTTGTGGTACTTTGTATATTATTGATGGAGATAGACTTAATTAAAACAAATTCTTGTCAACTTACTTAAATATAGAAATACTCTGATCCGTAAGTTACAACAAAAACAAAGGCTTAAAACAACCAAAGTTACAACAAAAACAAGTGCTTATTAAAATAACCAATGTATTTGAAATCCCAAAACAAGCGTTTGGATATTACTACAAAGTACGAAGCGAAATTTCAGTCACCCATGATAGTTTTTCCCATTATCACAATACAAAATTATTCCAATCGAAGATCATTACATCAATACATTCAAAAGACATTCGATCTTTATTCAAATAAGTGTAGTTTGGTTCCTAAGTCCCTATCTTGGATCAATTTCACTGATGGAGACATCATTCACAGACCACGACATTGATTTACTAGTTGATTCATCTGATCCCGACGGGGAGAATCCTGAGCCTGTCCGGTCTTTGAAGGAGAAGGACGGGTTTTGTGGCACAGGCAATGACATGGAGTGACTGTCCAACATGAGGACTATAGTCGACATTGTAGGCCTTTCATCGAGGGACTCTTGAACACACAGCAAGCCAATATGTATGCATCTCACCACTTCGTTAAGGGAGCACGAGTCTCTTATAAGTGGATCCACCAATTCCAAGGGTGTCCCGTCGCTCCACTGTCTCCATGCCTAAAAATTGAATACAATTTTTTAATTAAATAATAGTTTCATTAGCTATGAAATTAAATTGTACCAACAATATTAAGCTACTCACAAAGCTTAAAAGGTCTATATGTTGGCCAGATTCATAGAAACTACTATTCTTCTTGCCACTGATAATCTCTAACAGTAGTACACCGAAGCTGTATACATCAGATTTAACTGAAAATTGTCCTTGCATGGCATACTCTGGAGACATGTAACCGCTGCAAAACAAATTAAACAATTGCATAACATTGAGTAATTAATTTTTTTTGTACTTTGAGGGTTCAATTTAGTTACAAATTATACTTACTAGGTTCCAACAACTCTACTTGTATTGCCTTGGGTTTGATCCACTCCAAAAATCCTTGCCATGCCAAAGTCTGAAATTTTAGCAATCATATCCTTATCTAATAGTACATTACTAGCTTTAAGATCTCGATGTATGATTCTAAGGCGAGAATCTTGATGGAGATAAAGCATTCCTCGTGCAACCCCTTCTATGATCTTATAACGTCTTTGCCAATCTAACAATGCTTGCTTTTCAGGATCTGCTATCAAGAAGCAAGACAGAGATAAATTGATGCCTCATAAAATTTAAACAATAGCATTCAAAGCATCTACCCAGCCAATTTGCAAATGATAGATTTTGTAGGTTAGAGGAGTCTCATACCAAAGAGGAAATAGTCAAGACTTTTATTCGGCACATATTCATACACAAGCAACTTTTCCTCTCCTGCTACACAAAATCCCATTAGCCTCACTAGATTCCTATGGTGAAGCTTTGCCACCAACATAACCTCGTTCTTGAATTCTTGTACACCTTGGCCTGAACCTCTAGAGAGCCTCTTCACTGCAACAACTTCGCCGTTTGATAGAGTACCCTAGAACAAAAGTGAATAAATTAAGTACATTGTTTCATTCTAACCTTTGTATTCAATCATAATATTATTGTAGCATTTGTATTTCTTGCCTTATAAACACCACCAAATCCACCTTCGCCTAATTTAGTCTCACTCGAAAAATTATTCGTGGCAGCCTGAAGAGTACCCAAATCATATTGCAAAGAGTCTACACTAGTTGTGAAATCCTCTCCAGCTGCACCACACAACAACTAAACATCAACATGACACAATACAATTCCAAAAAACGACTAAGATTAAGCAACAATGATCACTAGTTATTCTTACCATGTATTGTAGGTACAGCACCATACTTCTTAGATTTCTTCTTCTTAAAACATGTTCCTAAAGCAAGTATTATCAGCGTAACACCAATTACTGGAACAACAATGGTAACGATGGTCTTGGATGATAATTTCTTCTTTCCTGCATAAACTCGCTAATATGAACACGAATTTTTATTTTTTATGAAAAGAATTGTGTTTATAGAAAAACATAAACTCAGACTAATCAAACATAGTAAATTATTAGATGATCTCGTGACTATCTTTAACGACATGAACCCTGAGCCATGACATGACTACTTCTCAGCAATCAGCATGATCAAAGATAGATTAGAAAATATAAGCCATCCTAACTTAGAAAACATGTTATGTTGTTGAGCAAGTGTATGGGCAAAGTATATCTATTTTGTTGGGCCAGATTTCGTAGATGCACAAGAAAACTCAAAAAAGTGATCTACTCATCTGATTCACTTCCTCCGTTTTGAATTACTTGCAATGTTTTCTATTTAAGAAAGTTTCATATTATTTGCTACATTTTCTTTTTGTGCAAAAAACTCTCTCTATCTTTCTCCTCTCACATGTGTCCTCTTTTCCCTTTCTCTCAATCTCTCTCTTCTATAAAAAAAAAATGTCTAACATGCCGTAAATTTGTAAGTGTATCTAGTAATATGAAACAAAGGAAGTATAAGTCTTGGTAAAAGACTAGTATATAATTAACAAGTGGAGTGTTTAGTTTTCACCTATGTAGCAACCACGAAAACGATTAGAGTTTTGAAAAACTGGATCGTCTTGGAAATGGGAAAACACTTATTCCAAACAACATGGAGAAGGAGGAACAAATACAATAAATTAAAAAAATTTAAAAAAATTATCAAGAAAAATTATTAAATTGTGTTAAAAACAAGTAAATTCTATTGAAATGACCTGTAATTAAAAATATAATTTAAATTAATTGCCTTACAACTAAGGTGAAAACAAAAGATAAATAGTGTTTTAGTTGTATGAAAACACTCTAGATTTCCAAAACATTGAAACATTAGGTCCTAGATGTCTCCGTGCCTCATAGATTTTTACTTAGRCAATTTTGTTAGAAATCACCTTTTCTAAGGTGGTTTTTGTCACAAACCACCTTTTCTAAGCCTATTTGTCTAAAACCACCTTTTGTAGTTATTGTGTTTGTTAACCACCACCTTAAGTCGTTTTCCGGCATTGACTTAACACGTGCCGGGCACGTGCCTTCATTAAGTTTTTTTTCTTTTTTCGCTTTTTTTGCCAGATTCCCCCAAAACCACCACACCTCTTCATGCCACCACTCATTAACACCATCAAGAAACCGCCACCACCAACCCAGAAACCAAAACCACCCATAAATCAACATCACCACCAAATAGACAACCGACACCATAATAGACACCAACCACGATGCCATAATCGACGTCAACCACCATTGATCCATTCGAACAAACCCACAAAACAACAATGACCCATTCGAACCAAACCCAACAAACACCACCACTAACCCAATCAAACCAAACTCACCAACCAATATCGCACCATTTGACTGAAAACAAAACCCATGCTAGAAACCCAACTTCAATCGCAACCCAGAAACCTAGAATGCTTCGATCCAGAAACGAAACCTAGAAACCCAGAAACCTAGATCAACTTTAATTCGATGGCGGTTATTAGATCTTCGAACATTATTTAGAGGTTGTTGATGAATTCGAGCAAAATTTCATGGGTGTAGCTGTATATGTGGGCACGACGTGGTGGTTATGGATGGTGATAGTCACCGGCGGTGTAGTGACAGAAAAAGCGAAAAAATAAAAAAAACAACTTAATCAAGTCACGTGCCCGGCATGTGCAAAGTCAACGCCGGAAAACGACTAAAGGTGGAGGTCAACAAATAAAATGGCTATAAAAGGTGGTTTTAGATAAATAGGCTTAGAAAAGGTGGTTTGTGACAAAAACCACCTTAGAAAATGTGGTTTCTGACAAAATTGCATTTTACTTATTACATACTTCCTTCGTCTTTTCTTATTTACTCCATTTACTTTTTAAGAGTCAAAATTGGTAAATATTAATAATTAATATTAATATTTACCAAATATCTATGAGAAGAGAGAGTATATTGTTACTAGTAGTCTAATAATCAGTGATCAGTTGATGAATCAATACGTATGTGATGCCAAGTTTCCAACTACACAACGTACAATAAATGCCAACCATCCCACAAATTCACAAGTTACATCTTCTATTCTTCTTCTTCTTCCCCTTTTGATCTTTCTAAAAGCAACGGTCGCCATTCACAAAGTTTTTTTAAAAAAAGTGGACTCTTGTGAAAAAAACAAAACGTTTGACCATAAGTATTTCAAACATGCATGGTATCCACCTAAAATATTATAAAAACTACATATTTTAACTGTACACGTTAAAAATTTGATGAAATTTAACATGATTGTTTTCCCCTTAAAATGAGTTATTAGGGTGATATAATTTACACTAGAGGTTTGAAGTTGTCACCTCTTGTACACATGCATTAAAAAATAACGAGATATTATTGTTAAAAAAAATTTAAAAAAAAATTAACAACGTTAATTTAATATTAGTTAAAGACAATGTATTAAGTACATCGGATGGACAATAAATTTATTGTGCATCAGATTATAGTGACCCTTTTGGTTAATATAGGAACCATTTTTATCAATATAGTGACCCTTATTATTTATCACTATATTGATATGAAGTGAAAATGGGTCACTATATTGATATAAAAGGTCACTATATTGATATAAAGGTAACTATATGCTTGATGCACGATAAATTTATTGTGCATCTAATACATTCAATACGTTCTGTTAATTAAAAATATACTTTTGCTTGGTATTGAATCTGCTAAAGTAGGACATGTAATTATTATCCAAACAAGAAAATGTGGGGTATGATTTTCTTTCAAGTTTCAACACATGATAAACAATTAAACATATACACAGGTAAAAGTTGATTATTGMCATACCATTCCCATTACTAGTGGTGGAATTATTAGTTCCCGGCAGTGGYGACAGCGATGGCGGCGGCGACGATATATTAGCGGCACCATTATAGAACGRGTACGTCTCGTATCGAACGTAGCAACTGGGCTGCAAAATACGGGCACCGAGCCTCACCGAGAGCTTTCCAATGGCCATTTGCAAACACAGGTTACAATCACTCGTGCTCAAGTCCGGAGTACACTGTTCCATCGCATAAAGCGACGATAAACTGTTGTATTTAACCACTTTCGTCGCATATTTTTTGCCTGATCCGCCATTAGCAGTCTGAGACGCCAAATCATTCACGGTGTCACCCAATAAATCAATAAACTGAGTTTGATTGCCGGTTATATTTTGGGTGTTAATTAAGGCAACTTCTGGTGCTTGTTCCATTACACCGAGAATAGGTTTGTTATCATAYCGTAATAAACACTCGTCGTACCAAATAACCGCAACTTTACGGTTAGGACAGTATGTCTTCGGTAAGTCTGTTGTGGTTGCGGTTTTGACGCAGTCGCCGCATACGGTGGCGTTTTGGTCACCGCGGCAGAGGAAGAGGCCGTAGACGGCATCAGTTGTGCCGCTTGCGGCCGAGGTGGCGTAGAAGCCATTCGGGTGGGACGTGACGTTGGAGGAGAGTGAGCGGAAGAGGGTGTTGAGGTTGGTGTGGTATTTGCTATTTGTAGCGAAGGTGGTGGTGTTTGAGCAAAAACTGTATAAATAAGTTGGATTGGAAGTTRATTGGAGGACTGTGTATAAAAATGAGATTAAGAGCAATTTGAATGATGTAAGAGCCATAGTTTATTAATTTGTGGCATGTAAGTATGAGAATATAATATCTTGATTGATAAATGTGCAAGAATATGCACTCTTTAATTATTTTTTTTTTGGCGAAAAGGAACAACTAAATTAAATTAAAAGATCCAAAACCAACAACAAATCAAACAGCTTGTACATGACTACAACCAGCATTAGGCCTAACAGAGCARCTCTCTAAGTCCATAGAATACACATTAGAAGCCCAAGTAGGAGGCTCATCAAAAACAACAGACCCTCGAAATGTCTCCATCCTAGCTACAACTCCTTTAGCCAAACAATCTGCTAGCATATTCAKCTTCCTACCCTCGAACAGAACGAGACACTCCGAGAAACGAGGCCTCAGTTCCCTGCAATCATGTATAATAAACATAAGCTCGGAGTTAGTCACATGTGGGGCATTAATACAATCCACTGCTTCCTTGCAATCCGCAGAAAAGATCACCCTATCCCATCCTTGTTGACAAGCAAAAACCATGGCCTCRCGAATGGCCAAAAGCTCAGCATGAAGGGAGGAAGAGGCATAAACCATAGTACCCCTTCCCCGAACCCAAGAACCGCGATGATCACGGACCACAAAAGCTATTCCTGCAGGACAATCAGCTTTCCACGAGGCATCACTATTACATTTCAAAAAGCCATAAGGGGGTGGGGTCCAACCTACCAAAGCAGGGGAAGGCTGTGAAGCCAAGTGCAATGAAGAGAGGCTAGAGCCATCGAGAGGGTGGGGAGAAGCAAAGGACCTAGCATGGGCAATGGCAGCACAAAGACAAGAAGAGGGGGAAGTAACAGCACGGTCAAAAACCCACTTATTCCTACGCTTCCAAAGATGCCAACACAAGAAAGGAGTGAGATACCTCCCATCAAGGCCAGAGTGCTTGAAACTCAAGCGGAGAAGCGCAGGCAACCAGGAACCAGAGGGAGCAGAGGGAGCAGAAGGGCCAAATAAGGAGGTTGGAGGGGGGCAAGGTAAGAGGTCCCAAACTTGTCTAGCTCGCACGCACTCYAATAATAGGTGCCGAGCTGTCTC
>SNQN01012922.1:0-14611 GCA_008642245.1 Bassia scoparia
GTCTAGGGGCCTGCTTCATATATCTATATTTATATAAACTTTAATTTCTTCAATTTGCACACCTCTTGATTTGAGTGGCAACAAAGGATCCTCCCCTTTCCATACATTTTTTGCCTGGGTCTACTTAACACTGGGAATGTTTGATATAGACTCTCAGCTCTCCCATGGAGAAGGCAATTTTGACATCTCGGTCCAAAGCATCTTTCATTGGCTTGCATGACTGCCAACAATGACCTTAATGTAGTCAATTTGGCAACAGGAGCAAAAAGTCTTGCCCAATCTAATCCTTCTTTGTCTGCTCAAGGAACAACCATCTTAGCATTTCTCTTTCATACTGTGCGATAGAGTTAAACTTGGTTTTATAGACTCCACTTAGTTCTTTTCATTTTACTAGGAAGGCAACAGTAAAGTAATGCTCCCAAGTTCCATTGTTTCTAGGGTTTGAGTCCTGATTCATTGCTTGCCATTTTCTTCTTCATGCAATTTTGAAATTGGTTTGGATCTTTGTTCCTCAGTTTCTGCAAGAAATGCTGAATGGGGCTTATTCAAGTAAACCATTTGCAGCTTCAACATCATTCTCTGTTGATGTCCTTGGTTGTGCTGTTACATTCAGTTACTATCTTGGCTGTTTTTTTCCCTTGCTAATTTTCTGATTGGAACTCACCTGGAATCTTCTTTGAGGTTCAGTTGGTTCCATAACATCATTTGTTCTTCTATATGATCTGCTCATCCTGATCAGTTAAGTTTCACCATTTCACGGTTCATCAAGTCCCCCAACAACAAATCACACAGGGGTGTTCCCTCATCAGATACACCTCAATATTATGAGGCTTTCAGCTGGCACATGTTTGTGTGTTTGATCTCATTTTTGATGGTAGGGAATGTGTTTGTAGAAGGTAACATCCCTTGATACAATGTTTTTTTTTTTGCCTAGTGAGCAGATTCAACAGCTGTAATACCCTTGATCGGGTAGATATCAAGAATACAAGAACCCCCGTTGGGTAACTTTATCTTGTCCCTTTAAGGGATTTGGCTAGCCATTTGCAAGCACCAGATCTCGGTGCTTATAGTTTTGGTTTTGGTGCAAAACTTTCATAAGTGATCATGTTATTTATCATTGTATTTGCGCCTGTTGATAAATATAAGCAGTCCAAACACAATCTTTCAATAATCAATGGAAGTTCAGCTTGCAACCGTCTAGGCTTTTAGCCATCTCAAGTATGTTACTGTGCTCTCCAGCCTGTCATTTGCTGATGTTATCCTAAAGTGGTTTGATGTTCTATTGCTTCATTAGAAGAATTTCTTGGCATCTCTTTTGGTCAGGCATTGGTTTAGAAGACCTGATTTTCTTATGGATTTCAAACTCTTTTTACAATTTAGTGATTTGCAACACACTCACAACTTGATCCTTCTATTCATATATACATCCAATGCCTAGTGCAGTCATTAACAATAGTGAAGAAACAACGTGTAATTGTTACTGTCTTCACTCTATAAGGCATGTATCAAATGTATGTTTTCATTGGTTCAAGTATTATGGTGAATACTAGCAGTATTGATGCTTTCTGAAGGTTATGTGGTACTCTAGAGGGGGGCGGGGTGAATTGAGTAAACTAGCTATTAGCCTATTTTTYTTTCTTACYTGATTATGTATGAGGAACCAGTTGGGCTGGTTCTTGTAAGTAGCGGAATAAAAGCAAAGTAATAAGGAACACAAAGATTTAACGAGGTTCACTCAACTATGGGCTACGTCCTTCTACCCTATGTTCTTTTATTAWTCTACTCCGAAAAACAAAGAACACACACCCTGATGTTTCCYTACTCCGAAAACCAGCACACCCCACACTTAACTCTGAAGGTGCACTCGACTCACACTCGTAAGTCCAAATTGTGTTTGAACTCACAAACACTCACATGACCTTCAACCCCTCTATTGAATGTCWTACTATACTACCCCGAATTTTCTCTATGGAATAATTTCAACTTTCTAGTCATCTTTCTATATGTCTAGCCTTTTAGTTTATAAGTTAATTGCTTAATTAAGCTTAAACTCATCATTTTCTCCTATCAAAGAAATTGCAAAAAMTTCTTCTTCSTCCTCTMTCAAACYAGTCGAGTTCTTYTAATAAAAAAATTGTTTGGGTGATTGTAATCGGGTTTGTTMAAGCTTGACGCAACGGTTTTCTTTTGAGAATTCTTGGAAGGTTTTCTTGAAGGATTTACCTTTTTGTTCTTTTGWTGGTTTTACTTTCTCCTAATTCAAGGTATCTAGATTTTTCCTTCATTGGTTGTTATTTAAACTTGAATTATCTTAGGATTAATAAAATTGAAATTGTTGTTTTATCGTTTTATGTGATAAATTATGTTTTTAATATATTGTCTGCAAATATTTTTGTTACACATTTTTCCATATTGTAAGCTTATAATTAATTTAGAACTATTTATTTATAATTTCGTGACTTGCAAGAATTTATTTAAAATTTTCTGAAATTCCAGATTTTCTGATTTTGTGTGTTACTTGTATAATTATTCTGCATATTTTCGTGATTTGTTTTACTGTTGAAATAATTTAGTTAGCCTAATTGGTCCTTAATTATTGTATAACTGTATTTTTATGGGTAATTAAGTTTATGCTCAAATAAAATCTTTTCTCAATGTCTTGAACTGATTTTCGCATTTTTGTTAATTCTGAAATTATCAATTAAAATTATTTTTGCACCTCTTCAGGCTCTAAAAAGGGTTAAAAAAAGTAGGGAATTGTCCAAAATAATTGGGTAATTTTGTTTAATTATTAATTGAAAAGAAATTTTAGCGATTTTGCATAATGCGGTTTTAAATTTATAAATTCTAATATTTAATTGTTCTAAAAACGAATTCTGTTAATTCAGTACTAAATTATTATAACTGTTTTGTAATGTTCTAATTATATTGGTTAAATAAATAATTATTGTTGGAACTTTATAGTATTAATCTATTTATCGATTAGTCTTTTAATGACTATTTGGTTCCTGTTTTAAACAGCCACGGAATTAATAAATTGGGATTTAAAAACTGAATTTAACATTTATCTAAGTTTAATAATTGTTTTTGAGTTATTTGGTAATTTTAGAGATAATTTCATTGGTTTTTGAATTTATTATTAGCAAAATGGTATAATATACTACTTAAGTGTTTAAAAAAGTTTTAAATAATTTAAACAGTACCTGTTTTGTATTTATTATTTATTAATTTTATTGATGAGTTTTGGCTTAATTCTGGTGATAATGGTTAAACCAAGTTCTTTAACAATGTAATTTTTTTAGTTGTGTTTTGTGGTTTAAACTAATATTTTGTGCTAACTTGTATTTTTTTTCTCATGCTTAATTACATGGATTATGAAGAATTATTTTGTTTCTATGTGCATTTTGATTTAAATTACTTTCTTAATTATTTGCCAAAGGCTTGAATGGTGAACTTTGATCTTTGAAACTTGATGTTGACATTGGCATTGAATTTGAGTTTGACCTTAATTTGGTTTTAATCTACTTTATGAAATTGTGGAATTATTTTGGAAATTGTCATTGTGGCTTTGGGTTCTTAAGGGTAAGTTTATAGGGTACCTGAGAACATTGGATTTGATTTGTTTTGTTTTGGATTTGGTTTTGGAATTGATCCTTAATGGTTTTGTTTTGTTGATAATTGAAATCGTTGGGTTAGTCCATAGTGTTCCTTCATTGGACAGTCTATAGTAGATTGGTTTTGGATTTAGTTGTCTTTCTCATTATGCTGATCTTCGGATATGAGAGAGATTGGCAATTCTAGACAGGGTTACATTGTGGTTAACCCGAGGTTTGCCCTGACTATATTAGCTTAGAGAGATTTTGTTCACTGTGTCTGTTCCAATTACAACTTGAAAATTATATAACTTGCTTAATTTTTTACTGGCTTAACTTATTTGGATTTATTGGTTTTTATTGACTTGGTTTAACTTAGTTTTGACTATAATATTTTTGAAGCTTTGTGGTCTATGAATTGAATTCTTTTTATTAAGCCTTTCGTAAATTCTTTGTTTAAGTTTAATATAGTGTGTTAAGGATGTCTAGTTACTGGCCACTAAGTGGAAAATTTTGTGGTTTTTAGATGACATAGGTGAGAATGATTTGTTTTGGAGCTGCTGGGAAAGAGGTTATTGAGAGACTTTAGGACTACCCCTTTTATGTTTCGTATTTTGGACTTAGCCGTTTAAATTGTTTATGTGTTATGTGATGTTGCTCCTTGAATGAATTTAATGACTTTTATTTAAGTTTGTTTTGAAGTTTTAAAATTTCGCATCTTTGAGACCCAACTTAGTGTATTGTTTCGCCATGCACTTGTTAATAGCGGTTACACTTAAATATCAAAGTTTTCCTCTTTGAATTTACTTCTATAAAGCTATTAAGAGAATTGATTTGCTCGATTTGTGCCGTTGTATATGACTTGAAGTAGGGTTTTTGTGCTTGGTGTTTTCTTCAAAATACTCTATTTTAACCGTGGGAGATGTGAATATATAACTTTGATGAGTATAATAATGCATGGAAACCTAAACCCTAGTATTGAATAAATCATATAGCTAGTCGGTCAAGGCAAAGTATTATCTTATTTGACTTAATCACACGAATAGAACAAATAAGATAAAAATACCATAGGACTAAGGTGACCAAAATATATCCTCATGTTTTTCCAGCTGTTTAGAATATTTTAAAAAAAAAATCTTTGAAAAATATTTTAGAAAATCTTTTTCAAATCCGGTTTTATATCCACGTAAAGACCCAGCTATAGTTCCCTAGATGAGTAAGTTATGAATTCTGTTCAGACATGTACCAGAATTCATAACAATAACTCAAAACACTTAGCACTTATAACACCCTTACAAATAAATCATACTACAGAGCGCATTACAAGCAAAACTATATTTTAAACACTTAAGAACTAATTCATCCATTCTTCATGTAATCTTAGCTTCAAGACTTTAGAGCTTCCTTGAATTCTTCAGTTAAGACATCACTTCTTTCTTCTAATTGACTTCGAAAGCTTCCATGCTCTAAATCTTCGAATCAACTCCTAAGCACATGTAACATGGGTAAAGTACAATAAAGAGTATATGACTGCTTTTCAATATAGCAGTCTAGGAAACAGTTCCTACTGGTTCCCACCAGTACATAGAACATTTATTCACTCAGCTGTTCCTGTAAGGAGACAAGTTAGTTTCAACATATAAACTATAAGTATTTATGTTTGGGAAACAGTATTCTATAATAGTTTGGTCCCTAACCGGCTATATTCAGGGTAAAGATCATGTTTCCTAAAGTTGTTTGTCATCACTCAAAACTAAGGGACTCAACAAATTCTCTCTTTTGATGATGACAAACTAATTGAAGTTCTGCAACCAAATAATTAGAAAAACCTATTATGTTCCAAAGGAATTGAGCACCACATCCAGACTTAATGACTCAAATGAACAAGTTAGCTAATCTAACTGGTTCCTAAACATAGAACTGACTCCCTACTCTAATACTAAACTACTATTACTTGACTCAATCTAAACTAGCATTTTTCTGGCTTAACTTTCTACATGATTTCCCCCTTTTGGCATCATTAAAAATATTCTCAAGTAAAAGCAATATGCACAAATTGTTAAATGTGCTCACCCAAGCAGTGGCATCAACCACCCTTCAAGTGTTATGCTGCAAGAGAGATTAGTCAAGCAATTTATACCATAACAGAGTTAATAGTTCATACAGGCCATCAAAGTTCAACAAAAGAACCCTAATCCATATAGAAAGAATGTTCGTGGATAGAGTGAGAATAGTACAGACCAGCAAAATAAGTTATTAGAGAATTGATAATAAAGGGGAGGGGAAACAGAAGCAAACAACATCACTCCTCTCCATCATACTCTTCCTCATCCTCGTCATATGCATCATCATCCTCTGGTTCATCAGCATCATTAGGTTCTTCTTCTACCCCTTCTTCCTCATCAGGTTCCTCATCAAGATCTCTTTCATCTTGTTGCTGGTTCTATTGAGTGTGCGCTGGTTCCCCAACCTCTAGAACCTCCATTTACTAGAGGAAAAATCGACAAATAATATATTGCAAATGTTTCGGGTATCTAGAAACACGAAGCATTTAACATTAAATGCTTTGAGTATCCAAAAACCCGTAGCATTTAAATAGGAAAATGCTTTCAAATTTACAACACCCGTGTCATTTACCTGTTTCCCACGACACTCCATTACTTGGGGAAATAAATAAAAAACAAATACACTATCTTACCTCTAACAAAACATAACAAATTAACAAAACMACTTCATTTCAAACTCAACAACATACAGTTCACCCTATTCATCTTCATACTACACGACCCACTCGCTTCCGTCGCCCACCGTTACATCAGGCTAAGTTCTGCTGCCATCACCCAAACTTCTCTCGGAATTCGGCCCCCATCGCACTACCCTAATTCTCGCAAAATTCATCCCTAAAAAGCCCTAATCTGTAGTCGTCGTGCCACTGCTAGTAGTCGTCGCCTCTGATGCAGCAACAACCACCGCCCTGACGCCAACAACCCCCACCTCTACTAACACCAACCACCTTCACCTATGCTAATGCCAACAGCCCGTGCAAACTTTCCATCTATGCAGTTTCGTTCTTCACCCTTTTTTTTAAATAGTTTTTTCCTTATTATTTACCTTGAATTTTTTTTAATTAATACTCTAATTCTTGCTATTAAGACTTGCTATATGAGTATTGAGCATCAATTATTTTTTGTAAATGAAATTCTTGTATTAGGGTTCATGCGTACTTTGAATGTTTAATTCAATTTAGTTTAGTTTTAATTTTGTTTGAATATGAGACAAAAGAACTGGATGTTAGATGGTTTGCTCAAGACTATCATCAATCTTATTTTTTGGTATTTTGATTATCAGTAGTTTCAATTTTTTGCTGAGTTGCTGCTGCTCGACACTCCTTTAAGCAGTCGCACTACTGCTTTAATGGAACCTAATGTTGAGATGAAATGGTATGTTTGAGTATGAATTCAACTTTCTTTAAGTTTTTTCATTCAACTTTAATTTATGATACTAATAATAGATCTCTTACTAGGCTATTTGCGTCATACCCTACAATGCAGTATAACTATTTGCTTATGAGACATACAAGGTGATACTGGAACCCTTCGCGTTCATCTAGTCAATGGTTTATTTTCAATTTCTTTATGTATATCTTGGGGACTTTCAGAAACTTTTTCGGGAAAAGGCAGGTGAGCTATCAGTTTTGGGCAGACTAGCTGCCGGGGCGTCTGCTGGCATGACATCAACTCTTGGGAGTTAATTAATTATTTTGGTTCAGTGTTTTTGTGTACTGGGATACTAGTTGTTTAAGAGTATCCTTGTTTTCCTTGCTAATTCATTGCATGATATTGCTTGTATTATTATTATCATARTCATAATARATACTGTGAATGACTTCTTAAGACATAATGTAGTGTTGCTTTATCTTTTATTTGAAATATATGGCTACCAGTTCAATGTAGATGCATATTTGCATTTTTGTACAACTGTGGAGGTCCTTTATATTTTGGAAGAATTTTTTATGGATGGTAACTCATGATTCTCTACCATATCACTATTGCTTTTGATTTGGAATTTGAAACTGTTATTACATTATTTTTTTAGAAATAGATGGCAGATTCACAATTGTGTGTGCCTTTTCTCTTAGAAGAATTTTTACAGTTGCTCATGCATGATTCTCGTTGTAAGTGACAAATTCCTAAGACGTCTGAGGCTAAGATTAACAGTTAGCCAGGGTATAGAGACTATGTCTCAGGTAAACCACTGGTGTTGAGGACAAGGATGTTAATTTTCTTATATTCGAAATCTGTTAAGGTATTTGTAGGTAGCCCCTTAAGTATGCTGAGGGAGGGAAGAGCATCGGCGTCTTTCTACAATGGTCCCTTGGCCCTTCTCGCTATTGAATAGCACCTCTACATTGCTTGCGTGTTTGATTTGTGAGCTTACTTCCTTCGCATGGTATCCTCTCTTTCCTCGTTGAAGGAGTAAACATTAACTAGAATTGCAGGGAAAATTTGATGCCAACACCAATAAAACGTGTCGTGAGAGGACATTGTGATTAATCTATTATGTGCGCGAAACGTAAGATGCCATATTTTCGCTGTTGCTTGCGCTGGAATGGCATGGTTACATGATTAGGGAAGAAACACAATCTTATTGCTTAGTACCTCTATATGTAGAATTAACTATTTTCTTTGTGAACTGGAATAGAAGTCGATCGTTATTAACATTGACACAAAGCGGGTTCCTCACAACGTGTGCAAGCTATAGTAATAGTGGGCTTGCTATGTAATATGTAATCATGAAGTCGTGTTGATAGGAGTCGTTGATTATGAATTAAATAATCCTCTGTTTAGACGATTGTGATTGCACAAGAATTCTTGCCTAACTGTTGTGCTGCTCTACTTAGATGTGATATCTGTTTAGGATAATGTGGACTTATGGTTGCGTATTGTATAATAGGAGGATTGTCTCCAATGCTCTGAAAAATTTATAAACAGCAGGTTGTCAACACTATCAAGTATGCTGATGTTGTTGATACAATATAATAGTCATAGACAAAGTGGACCATTAATGTTCATTAAAATGCTAGAATGCTGCATGCTGTTGAGCACAAGTAAGATAATGAGTATTATGCTTTACATACTTTTTTTGGCATATTCTATCAATGGGTTTTTGCAGGGTTGATTGGAAAATTTATCTGGTGTGTCAATTCATGTACATGTTGTGTTCCTTATTCTCTAATTTTTGAGTACAAAAACATATACTGTCATGATGAGAATAGATGTTATTCCATACTACAGTTATCTTAATTGTTTTTGTAATTTTGGTAGGTAATGGTATTACATGACTAAACAATAAGTTAAAGCTGATGGGGGGAAAGGGTGTTTGCATCAAGCTACCTTATTCGTGGACTTAGTTTAATGTGTACATCATGCTATACATTTTTTTTTTTTGTTATGTTTGGTGCTAAAGATCATGTAACGAATATTGTATCCATTCATCTTGTATTAATGATGATAGATTTTTGTAATATAATGATTTTTTTTTGGTGGCTTGCCAATGAATAAGGATTGATGATTTTTTGTAAATAATTATATGCTAAAAAATGAAATGTATATATTTTATTTTATTTATTTGTGCTTTCAAAGCTTCGGGCATTATATTAAAAAACGAAGCATATACCTGCATAAATGCTCAATGTTTCAAATGCCCCGAAGCATTTAAGTTGGCAAATGCCTCAGGGATTTAAGAACCCAAACATTTGTAATTTAAATGCCTCGGCCATGCCGAGGCATTTGTGACATGAAAATGACACGCGACGCCTTTGTAATCACGGGCCAGGCCCGAAGGAAGCTACCCCTTTAGGCCCGAGGCAGATGTCGTTTTCCACTAGTGATTGTAGTGCAGCAGCAAGAGCCATACACGTGAAGCTTATGCGGGACAAATACTAATACCAGTGAACCATCTGAGATTTAATATCTGGAACTGTTAAAGTAGCAACGAAAGTTCAGCTTAAACCCTTTCTATTTGCTTCTAGCTTTGGTAATAACAGTTTGACAAACCCGAACCAACAGATGAAATTTTGCTCCGTAAGGTACCCTTCTGGTTCTTCAACTCTTCAAGCACAGCTTCCAGGACTTATGTCGTTCCTCTACTTTTTTCTTACTCTTCTTCTTTGGGGTTCCTTCATGAATTAGCGGTTCCGTACCGTCGGAATCTCAACACATCAGAACAATGGTCGAGACCTGTTGCTTAAGAATAGCCCATAGTAAAGACTGGTGACACCGACATAATATTTCACTACGAGGAACTTGTTACATTTCAGAGTTGTGCAATGATAGAGCTCTAATGATAGATGAGTGGTAGGAGGAGTAAATAACAATTCCTCAGTGATCAACATAGAGTAGGAAGATAAGTCGTAATTTTCTTCATGCGTAATATATGAGAACCATCTCCATAATACGTATGTTCTCTAACCCTGAGCCCTTGGAAGAAAGAATTTGTTGCACAAAGAATGCAGAATCCAGCAATGATCATTCCCAAGATTTGCATACTTATAACAACAACTCTTCTTAGGCATCGTATGTGGTCCCCCAAAGAGGAAGTCTTGAATTTCATCAGGTGTAACACCAACAATAGGCCGTAGTCCGCAGAGTATTTATCGAATAGCATCCCTAGGTACAGTCCATGCAATTGGCCAAAGATGTTATCCGACAGACTAACATTATACCTCCAACTCTCGTCCAACAGACATAACAGGAAACCGACCTTACCTGCATACGGTGCCGCTAGGGTTCGTGGGTAAAAAGCAAACAGGGAATCTCATCATTTGAAATTTGATAAACCGATTCTAGTGCTATATCACAAAGTATAGTAGCAATAAGTGGTCGATCCACGTAAAAGGATCAAAGGATTTAAATCGACTTTAACTTACTTGGCTAACGCAATCAAGACTTTCAAAATAGGGAATTTTAACTGAAAACCTGGCTATTGGAAATCCTGAAATACATTGGCGAAAACAAATATGTCTAATCAGCTATAGACATACTAGTTGTCACGTCTATAATTGTAGAGGAGAATGCAAATCAATCAGGTGTGTGTTCGTAACTCCATTAAAAAAGGTATTGTAAATCATGGTTTGGAAATTTGATTAATTCATTTCAAGTAAACTCAACCCCTAATTCAAGTTCGAACCCAGTCCCCTCAAGCTTGTACTAGAATTGAAACTTCAACGAGTCAAACCATACCCAGTCGATCGCTCACAATCCTTTTAAAAGGGTGTGAATGCAGCACTCTCCCCAAACAATGGGTGGCCGCAAATCCTAATCATAAGGTGAGGAAAATCACAATTCAAGGTAAATATGGTGATTGGAGAGAACAATTATATCATCTTGGCATATTGAAAATGATATAGAAGGGACCTTCACCAACATGCTTGAAGTTTGAAATATCATGAAAAACAAAGTCATATCATGAATAAGACAGCCATTAAGCTAGGAATTGTATTAACAAAAAGGGTAATCAAACAAACTACTAAATACTACTTCCAATCAAAGCAAACAACAACCAAACCTTCACAAACTAGCAAGTAGAAACAATCGAGTGATCAAAAAAAACCAAAACCAAAAGCATTAACAATACCAGAACAAAAAGTTCAAAATGAAAAAATAGAAAAACTAAATAGCGCAAACACAATTATACTGAAATCTAAGCAAAAAATTAAAATGGAATTCCTCGAAATTTAGGTAAAAGCATATAATGAGTTTGTAAATTTAAGGCAAGAAATAAAGATTCTATAGAAAATTTATGAAAAAGCAAAAGAAATGCAAATATTTTAAAATGTAACTACAACTACCGCTTCTTCGTCTCTCTCTCCAAACATATATAAAAGCCCAAATACAACTCGCAATAATTACACAAGTTTGCCATTGCTAATCTTAGATTGGCTTCAAAGCTTCTCAAAGCAGTCAGCAGATCAAAGTCAACTCGTCCAATGAGCTTCCACGTAGGCGGTGCGGGGCAGCGTGTTGTTCGTAGATGATGCCGCACACTCCAGAAAACGCTACTGGACAAAGGCTGAACAAGACGCGGTCAGGGGAGTGCGCGGCGGACTGGGGAACGCACGGACGCGCTAAAATCTCTGGAATGAGAAGAAGTCTAGTGCAGGCGATGTAACACGCATGAGCAGAGGAGCTTTGCGACACCAGAACGCGCGGGCGGACACGCGTGAGGAAGCATCCGGAGCGCGTTCCACGCATCAAAAATTTCTGGAAGTGAGGGTGTCCTGCAGTGCGTGCCATGCACGGTCAGGCAAACCTCGATGCACGTCCAAACTCAAGGGCTGACTAGTGCAACTTCGAATGCCCATAACTTCGTGCTATGATCGTATTGCAGCTTGTGTATATCAGTTGGAAAGCTCCGGAGTTTAATTTCAAATGCAAATAATCTCACCTACAAATTCAAAGCATAAAAAATGATATGGCTCGAATAAGATGTTAGAGCAATAACGTTCATTGTGCCTAAGGTCACCTAAAGACCCAACAATTCAAAACAACAGTAGAAGGCCTAACCACCAGTGCACATCTAGCAACTGCAATTACTAACAAAGCCTTGCAATTGAGTGTGCAAAGATAGAAAAAGAAAGAAAACTAAAGAAAATGCTATAAAACAATAACAACCAACCAAAAGTGCAAAACTAAACAAAGGAAATCTAACCAAAAGGTAGTGCATGATATTCGAGAAAACACAACATAAAGGAAAAATAAGAATAGAAATAAGTGCTAAATGTGACATTTTTGGCACTTATCATGCACATAAATTCCTAACCTGGTAATTATTCATGCAGCAAAACATCAGATAATAGACATCACATATCTGACACTCTATCATTTCCTAAAATTGCTGACAAAGGCGGCCTCTCAAAATATCCTTCTCAATCGACAACCAGAAAGAACTAATTTGGCAATCATTTCGGTCGACCGAATCACCGACCGCAAATCGGTTGGTAAAACGGTATCTGTCTTCTCATCGCTATAATTTAATACTGATCGATCGAGCCATACGACTATGTAACAAAAATGAAAAATAACTAAAGAAATTAGAGAATAATATTTTTCAGGAATAAGTTCCCACAACTAAGCACACAGAAGAAAAACACTGAATAGTAGGCAAACCAATGCCAAAAGTAGTTAAACAAGTCACGTTAAGAATTAAAGTTTTTTTCTATACTAGCTTATCTGTACTCCTAAATTTTATCGTATCATCTCAATCACCTCAGTGAGGAGCATGATAAGAAAGCAGTTTAAGAGACACATAGTTGGATTACAAAACACAAGGTAAGAAATCTAATAGAGGAAAGAACATGTGAACACTAAGCACATCACTTTCAATTAAAGACTAATCAGGTAAGTGGACAACGTAATCCTAATATTAAGACCCTAAGTCAATACAATAAGTTCAAAACAACCATTAGTGACTTTAAATTTTCTCTGCAAATGCAACAATAAGTAATGATGTAAAAAAGGAAAATAAAGTATTCAGTCACCCAGACTTCATTATCATATGACATAGTTACTTGGATGCAATGAATTGCCCAAAGAATGAGCGCCTAAACATAGATAGGACCCAAATTGGACCTCACTGAAAAAGACTGCAAAAACACAAAATGTTCGACAATTAGTTCATACCCAACTTTTTTCAAAAATAAAGTAATGAAATTTAAATTATGAAACAAAAATTGCATAGTGTTACCTAATGCTTAGAAAGAAATACAAAGATACCTCAAATTCAAACAAAGCTTGAGTTGCAACATCTCCACATATTGAGCTCCCAAATTAGTTTGTCAATTTGATTCAATGCCTTTTCTCTCCTCATTATTCCCCTATTTTAACCAATCAAAGAAACAAACAAAATCAATGACCCATTTCAAAAAAAAGCAACAACAAAATGATATATATGCATCATGAATAACCAAAAATAAAAAACAGCCATTAATTGAAGGACAAAACAGAAAGTGACAGAAGCAACTTCTTCTTGGTTTAGACAACAGTCATCACAGCAAAAATCCTTATCCTCATTCTCAATCCACTTCCTTCTCTAACAAACAAATTTTTAAGAAATCGAAAAAACGCTATAGATATCATTAAAATGAGAAAAACAAAAACCAAGAAAGTTTTAAAAAAAAATTAACAAAAATTTGAATGAAAAAACCCAGAAAAAAAAGAAATACAAGAAACGAAATTAAAATTAGAATCGAAACTCCAAAAAATATAAAAAAGTGAAGGAAAATTGAAAAAGTGAAAAACGAAGGAGAACAGAAGTATGACTAGGCGACGGCGACGAGCAGGTCCACGTTCGTGGCCGATAGCGAGGGAGCGACTCGAGGGAGGGTGATGAGCAAGTAGGGTGAACGAAAAATCACAGGTTTGAGAGAAGTGAATAAAAAACCAGATCTAATTAAAAAAACAGGGAAAGACAACTAACTAGAATAGAAAGAGGCGATGATCGGTCAGGTTTATCAAGCTAGGCTGTCGGCGTCTGCACTCACAAGCTCCACGTCCACTAGCGACTCCTCGCCCTCTTGTTGTTTGCCACGACAGCTAGTTTCAAGGGAATAAAAAATCACAACCCTAATTTTAAAAATGCCACTTGGGGAATTGATTTCACTTATTCATAGAGCAATTTGAGTAATTGAGTTGGTCAAGATGAGGTGAGAAAAGGGATGAGAGATGGAGGGAAGAAGAGAGAAGATAGAGTGAATATGGAAGGATGAGGGGAAGAGAGTGAGTGTGGAATGAAAGGTAAGTTGATGGTCAAATAATGAAATTAAGGGTAGGTGAGGTTCGGTCTTAAAAGAATAACGAAATTAACTTCCAAGAAGTACTGCATTTTTCGAATAAAAAGAAAACCAGAATTTATAAAAATATATATTCACCTGAACCATGCATGGTTATTTAGTCCCGTGAAACTCTATTTTTGTGGGAGTTTTGATTTCACAAAGGAAAATGAGCACTCCATAAGTGGAG
>SNQN01012924.1:0-14610 GCA_008642245.1 Bassia scoparia
GAGACTCAGTTGTTGTTGCTTACTGTTCCCGATGTCAAAGCTCAGATGGCTCCAGGTATTGAATCTGTTTCTCCCAAGACTCAGGTTTTGGCTCTGGCTACTGCAAGTAACTTGGTGGTTCCGGGTATTGAGGAACCAGTGCATCCTGATGATAAACAGCAGCAGCATGAAGAAGCAAWGGTTGAAGAACCAGCTGATGAGGATGAAGAGGTCGAGGAGGAAGTTGATGATGATGATGAAGCAGATGATGAGGAAGATGATGCTGAGCATGATGATGAGGAGGAGGAAGAGTATGATGGAGAGGAGTGATGTTATTTGCTCCTGTTTCCCCTCCCCTATTTTCTTTTGCTTCTTGAATAACTGATTTTGTTGGTCTGAAACTATTCTCCCCTATCCACGAACATTTTTTCTATGTGGATTAGGGTCCTTWTGGTTGAACTTTGCTGGTCTGTATGAACTGTAATTTTTTGCTATGTGATGACCTGTTTGACTAATTGTCTTTTTGCAGCATAACACTTGAATGGTGGTCGATGCCACTGTATGGATGAGCACMTTTAAYAATTTGTGCACATCACTTTACTTGAGAGATTTTTAATGATGCCAAAAGGGGGAATTTGTGTCGAAGTTGAAGCCTAGAATCTGCTAGTTTAGTTTAAGTTTCTTTTTCTTACTTAGGAACCAGTTAGAATAACTAACTTGGTCATTGAGTCATTAAGTTTAGATTGACTCATTTTCTTTTTCTTACTAAGGAACCAGTTAGAATAGCTAACCTAATCATTTAGTTCTTGAGTCTGCTGGTTGTGCTCAAACTCTTTTGAGTACCAAATTGAAGTTTTTTTGGTTCTAACTTGTTTGGTTGCAGGAACTTCGATTTAATTTGTCATCATCAAAAAGGGGAAATTTCTTGAGTCCCTTAGGTTTTGAATGATGACAAACCATTACAGGAAACAGGACACTTAATTGTGAATATAGTTGGTTTTGGGAACCAGTTGATTTAGGATACTTGTTTCCCCAGACAAGTTAATACTTATTGTGTATGCATTGAAACTAACTTGTTTGTTACAGGGAACAGCTGAATACACACAAAGCTCATATACTGGTCCAGAACCAGCAAGAGCTGTTTCCTTGACTGTTATGCTGAAAAACAGTCATATACCTTTTATTGCACTTGAACATTGTGACATTAAGTATAGATGAATCCAGACTTGGTGTGAGCTTTGAAGACATTGATGAAAGAGTGTGCTCAAAATTGAAGTATTCAAGGAAGATTAAAGTCTGAAGATACATGAAGAATAGAAGAAATACTCTAAGTCTTAGATTAGGATTCAGTATATGCTGTGTGTCGACTATTGTTTGGTTTAGAGCCTACTATGTGTTTGAGTTTGGTTGAATTCTGGTCAGAATGGAAAAATTCATAATACTACATTAGGGATCAGCAAGTGGGGAACAGTTGTGTCTGGTGGAATTTGGCTGGGTTTTTGAAATAAAGGCTTGCAGTTGATTGATGAGTATGGTTGTTGCTTAACCTGGAGTATTTTGTTCGATTATTCCTTAAAAGATATAATCGACAAGATATACTTTCCATAAATTCATCTTGCTTGATCGGCAGTGAGATTTAAGGAACTAGGTTAGGTCCATATAATTTCATTATCTTTAATTCTACACAACTTCCGGATCAAAAGAGTTTCATATTTTGGAGAGAACAAGCACTAAGACTTACTTTGTGTCATACAAAAGAGATTAGTGGATTTATTATTTCTTATTAGCTCATTGAAGTATCAAAGGAGAAGGTTGTCATTGTAAGGCATAACAGGAGGTTGAAAGTTGTGAGTTTCGAGAAAAATATTGGACTTACGATGTTGATGCAGAGTAGTAAGTGGTTGGGTGTGCCTGGTTCCGAGTAGGGAAACACAAGGTGAGGTGTTCTTGTGTTTTCGGAGTAGATATAAGACGATAGGATAAAAGGAGGACGTACTCAGCGTTTGGGTGAACCTCGTAAATTTGTGTGTTCTTTATCTTGCTTATTATTCCGCTGCTGTACAAGGAACCAGCCGAACGGTTCTATACTAAGTTCGAAAGAAGAAATAATTGGTAAGATCATATATACTCATCACGCCCTCTTGGTATGACATAACTTCACATGGTAACAAAGCATGGTATTAGAAATTGGCATTTCCTAACCCACACGTCAGGCCAACAGCATAACTCAAGCCCAAGGCCAGTGGAGTCTGGTGAACTGAGGTTTCCACTTACCTCGCTAGTAAACTACTCCAATCTTATCACATCACCATAAAATCGATATTTAATCAGCTAAAGCACACATAAAGGTACAGTAAACTAAACTAAGAAATCCTATAAACTCAATGAATTCAATGAAATATTAATCAATATTAAGAGTCAAAGATAGAGAATAAGTTACGAACTCATATATCTATTGCGTGCAATTCTCAATGCAGTATCAAGAAAAGATTATGCACTACTACAAAAAACACTAACCACCCATATGCGTCGCACATGTAAATATGCGACGCATAAAGCTATCGCGTCGCTATCTTTTGATAATGTTTGGACGTGATAGAGTTGAGAATTTTGAGAAATACGCGTCGCCTTTTATAATAGGCGCGCATAAGTTTTTGCGTCGCATATTATATAAGAGGCGATGCATTGATATTACCTATCGCGTCGCCTCTAAATAATATGTGACCATTGATATCTAAACCTATGGTCGCCTCTTATGTAATATGTGACACGATTAGACATACCTATCAGCGCGCTCTAAAATAATATATGACACGTTAGATATGTTTAAGATCGGCTTCTATGTAATATTATGATGGTACTATATGCGCCTCTAAAGTAATATATGACACGTTAGATATGTTAACCTATTCGCGTCGTCTCTAATATAATATTGACGCGTTAAATTTACAACCTATCGCGTCGCCTTCTAAAATAATATGTGAACATTAGATATGTTAACTATCGCGTCGCCTCTAAATGTGTAATGACGTTAGATATACCTATCAGTCGCTCTAATGTAATATATGTCGTAGGTGTTAACTATTAGCATCACCTTAATGAATATGTGACGCATTAGGTGTTTTACCTATCGCGTCGCTCTAATGTAATATGCGACACATAAAGCTAGTGTCCTCTAAGTGTATGTGACGCAAAAACCTATCGCGTCGCCTCTAATGTAATATGTGACGCATTAGGTATATGAATTATCGCATGTTTAATGTAATATGTGAGGCGTTAGATGTAAATAACTATCGCGTCGCCTCTAATGTGATATAACGCGTCAATTTAATTAGAGGGACGCATATGTTATACTATATAGTTCAATATTCATTAGAGACGACGCGTTAGATTTATTAACCTATCGCGTTGTAAAGTTACATTTGACATAATAGGTTTTGAATTATTATTTTTAAATAAAAAAAAAACACTTGCAAACTCTTCAAAATTTCATTATCTACCTTATAAATTTTCATTACCCTAAATTTGTTTACTTAGTTACTATTAATTTTTATTTTTTAGTCATTCTTTACTAATTATTCTTTCCAAAAAAAATTAGAAAAAATATTTTTTATTTGACGAAAAAAATACTCCCTATATAAATCATCTTTTCTACAATATAATTGTAAAACACTAATATTACTTTGTTTCAAAAATAAAAGGCACTAATATTACTTTGTTTTAAAAAAACCACTAATATTACTACGGCACTTTATCAAACATTAGTACTAATATTACTAAACCACTAATATTACTAACGCACTAATATTACTTTGTTCGACACATTTAAACCTCACTTCTTGCTACTCGACAACCACCCACCACCATCATTACTTTGCGCTGTCATTACTCGACAACCACCCACCACCATCTTTGCTTCTCTCTCTCTCTCTCGCCTCTTCCCTTGTAATCGCTGGCAGTAGCAACATCCGACGACGACACAGCAGCAACATCCGGCGACGAAGCATCCGGCGACGAAGCAGTAAGCAGCAGCGGCGGCAGCAACATCTATCGAAGGCTTTCGAAGCAGCAGCAGGAGGAATAGCAGAGTAATTGCACGGAGGCAGCAGCACCCTAATTGCAACAACAGCGATCCACGGAGGCCCTAATTACTGCCCAATTCAACTCAAAAAAACCCAAATCAAGCCCTAATTTCCGCATTTCAGGTTCCAATTTTGTTTATGTTCTTTATTATTTGTTTCTTTGTTTTTTTTCTTCCTTTAATAATCAATATCAGAATCTCTTGATTAGAGTTATATTGTTTCTTTAATTCTATGGTTTTGTTTCTTTAATATTGAACAAATTCTGTTGTGTTTCGTGAACAAATTGGAATTTCAGAATTTCAGAATTAGTGATAGAAACGATTAATATTGAACAAATTATGCGCTTTTGGTTCTTGAATTTCAGAATTTCAAGATTGAAGTTAGGTTTATGAAATTGTTTGTTTATATTTGGATTGACTTTTGTTTCTTCTGTTTTTGCTGCCCTAATTTGGAATCTGAATTGGTTGTTGCTGTGTTTTTGAACTGCAATCAATGTAAAACACAGYAGGTTTTTGAATTGCTAATGTCCCAGCCACATTTTCAGTACTTTAGAATCACATATCACAAATATATCAATAAGTGTAAAATCATACATCCAACTTACATATACAAGGAAAATCAGTAATTATTTATAATTTGTAAATTAAATTTATGTTCTAACAATATAGCATATCACTACACTTTAAGCTATATTACTTGATAAGTTGACCATTTGATATCATTTTCTTATATTTATATATTAGCATTGATAATATATATCTCACAATGTATTAAAAACAAAATGAGTCCTTAATCAAATGCCTAATCTTGAAAATTCCCTTATATAAAACTATATATAGATGTATCATGATATTGGGCAATGCTTGTGACTTCTATATATTAAAGCAAATCTCTCTTTTCAAGTTAGGAAAGTGCTAAAGTGGGGACATATATGTAGTTAGTATATAAATAATTGCACGTAGTAAAAAGATCAAATTCACACAAGTTCAATAAAGACATATAAGTTCAACTCACAAGTATAATAATTCGAAGCTATAGCTAGCAAATTCTTACATTAAGAACCATGAAAATGATAATAATAAGTGAAAACCGTGAAGATTTTTTTATGATGAGAATATAATTCTAATGTATGAATGATTCTCACTTATATTCTAATGTGCATGATTTCAAGCTATATTATATTATAATCTTTATAAGTTTATTACCACACCCTATATATATAGTATTATTATATATATATATATATATATATAAAATAATTATATATATATATATATATAGTATATATCAGGATCAATGAAACACATGTTATATGAAACGTGAAAACCAAATAATGGGTACATTTTACATTTAAGGGGTACATACAAGCAGTAAGGGTACACAAGACTTCAGACTGTTGATGAACATAACTGATCCTTTAAACTTCAATGTCCAATTGAAATACAAGTATATACATAAATTAAATCGTGATGCCATCTCCAAATCCTACGTAAATTAAAAGTTTAGTTTTCACAAGATTTGTGTTTTCACATGATCCTATTCCTATATATATATATATATATATATAATATAATATATATATATATATATAATATATATATTATTATATATATATATATATAATACAAAAACATTGTTGAAATCTTATATGGTTGTAAACATCTTTTATTTGGAATTGATATTGGATTGGTTGTTGCTTAGATAAATATGGATAAATCGTGGATCACTAGTAAGCGTAAACTCTCGAATTTCGCAAGGGTGGAGGATTTTATCGATTGTTGTTGCACATCAAAAGGAAGGAGAAATAATTGTTGCCCGTGCAAAAATTGTGGTAACATGGAAAGTTTCAGTGTTGATGAGTTAAGGAATCATTTTTTTGCAAAGATTTTCTAAGAGCTACACAACATGGATATGGCATGGTGAAGGAATAAAAAATGTCGAAGACCCTCACAGACTCACCGAATAATGAAGCCGATGAAATTTTGAGTTGGATGAGATGTTGTGTAAATGGAGGAAGATGAGAGGTCAAATGTCTTTAATAGTATGATGAGTGATGTTAAGACACCCTCTATATGGTTGCACTAAATATACTCCTTATCTGGCTACTGAAATTTTTAAGCTGAAAGCGGGTAATGGGTGGAGTGACAAAAGTTTCACGAACTTTTAAAGCTTTGAAAGACATGCTCCCTAAAATAATGTGCTTCCCAGTTCTACCTACCAAGCTAAGAAAATGCTATGTCCCATGGGCCTAGATGCTGAGAAGATCATGCTTGTCCTAATGATTGCATTTTGTATCGAAATGAATACAAGACTTGCGTGAATGTCCAAAATGTAAAGCGTCACGTAAAGGCAACCAATAATGCTTATGAGACAGATGGACCTCCGATGAAGGTTATGTGGTATTTACCCATTGGCCGAGGTTTAAACGATTGTTTGAAAGCTAAAGATCAAAGAACTTAACTTGGCATAAGAGATGGCTAAACAAGATGGATGATTCGACATGTGCTGATTTCCACAATGGCAATGTATTATGATAATTTCCAGAATTTCTCGAGAAGCAAGAAACTTAAGACTAGGATTATGTACGACGGCGTCACCCATTTAGTAACATGAGTAGCCAACATAGCACTTGGCCATGTTGTTGACTATTTACAAATTTGCCACCTTGGCTTATGGTGAAGCGCAAGTACATCATGCTATCGTTGTTGATTTCAGGCCCTAAACAACCGGGGAATGACATTTGTGTGTACTTGGCTCCACTTCTTGAAGATATGTTGAAGTTATGGGTTGACGGTGTTCCTGTGTTTGATGCATATCGCCAGGAGTCTTTTACTTTACGTGCTATGATATATTGTACGATCAACGATTTTCCAGCGTATGGAAACTTGTCTGGTCATATTGTGAAAGGCTATAAAGCATGCCCAATTTGTGAAGATGATACCAAAGCCATTCATCTACCAAAGAGCAAGAAGTTGGCATATCCAGCACATCGTCGATTTTTAGCTCGATACCATCCATATCGTAGGCTTCGAAAGGCTTTTGATGGAAAGCCTGAACACGGAACAGCTCCTATGCCACTAACAGGAGAGCAGGTTTATGAGCGAGTTAAGGATATCAAGTGTGAATTTGGTAAACCATACAAGCCATTAGATGATCTAGATTGCTACAAGAAGAAGTCGGCATTTTGGATCTTACCATATTGGAAATATTTGTCTGTGAGGCATTGCATTGATGTGATGCATGTTGAGAAGAATGTCTTCGATAGTCTCATTGGGACACTTTTAAATATGCCWGGTAAAACTAAGGATGGAAAGAAAGCTAGGGATGACATGGTAGTATTGGGTATGAGACCTGTGTTAGAAGCACAGAAGAAAAGGAAGCGTTATTATTTGCCTCCTGCATGTTACACTCTCTCTAAAAACGAGAAGAGGGTTCTTTGTCAGTCCTTACATGATGTCAAGGTACCCCATGGATACTCTTCCAACATTCGCAATCTTGTGTCACTAAAAGATCTAAAATTAGTGGGGTTGAAATCTCATGATTGTCACACCTTAATGCAAGAGATTTTACCAATTGCAATTAGGTCAATCTTGCCAAAGCAAGTGAGACATGTGATTATYAGGTTGTGCTTGTTCTTTAAAGCTTTKTGCCCAAAGGAGATTGATCTTGGAAAGTTAGATTCTTTGCAAACACAAGTTATAGTCACATTGTGTCAACTTGAGATGTATTTTCCGCCTTCCTTTTTGATATCATGGTGCATTTGGTTGTTCATTTGGTAAGAGAGGTCAAAATTTTTGGTCCTGTGTATCAACGATACATGTATCCATATGAGCGATACATGGGTGATTTGAAAGGTTATGTTAGAAATCGAGCTCGGCTAGAAAGAAGCATAATTGAGGGCTATATGGCCGAGGAGGTGCTTGGTTATTGTTGTGAGAAACTTGATGATCTTGAATCACTTGGATTGCCAATACCACGTCATGATGAAGAGAGAGTTTTGGGAAAAGGCACTGCAAGGCGAAAAGTGGTTACTCTTAGTAAAGAAGAACTTAACCAGGCATATCTATGTGTTTTACAACAAACTAACTTAGTGCAACCTTATGTWGAAGAGCATATGAGAGTGCTAAGGCTTGAAAATCCAACAAAAGGTGAGAAATTTATAAGAGATGAACACAATCGCTCATTTTTAAAATGGTTCAAACAAACAGTGGATCTTGAGCTTGCTAGAACACCAAATGAGGTCAATGATGACATTARGTGGTTAGCTTTCGGACCATCCACAAATGTCGCCTCATATGAAGGGTTTGATGTGAATGGTTATCGTTTCTATACCAAACGAAGGGACAATATAAGAACGGTGCAAAATAGCGGTGTCTCTTTGGTAGCATCTGGTCTCCATTTCGCTAGTGCAAAGGATAAAAGGCCAATAGATGTTTCTATGGCATACCATGGCGTTATCAAGACATATATGAACTTCATTCACTGATCGAATTAAGGTCCCATTGTTTCGTTGCAAGTTGAGATGTGGGTCGAGACTAAGATTGATGAATTGGGTACACTTTAGTGAATTTTGATAAATTGGGTCATCATGATGAGCCATTATATGGCTTCACAAGCAAAGCAAGTATTTTATATGGTAGATCCAATGGATAGTTCATGGTTTGTAGTAATTCAAGGAAAAAGGCATGTGTTGTTGTTGCCGACCTTGTGCCTAATGAATGAATTTGGACAAACGAACAACTTCCCATTTTTTCACTGTATCGAGACCAAGATCACTTCTAATGTCGATGACTTAAGTGAACAATATTTGCGTAATGATCACAATGAAGGTGTATGGATAGGACGTAACACATCGAAAACAATAAGGTTGATATATTATTATTCAAGTGATGTCTTAAGTAACTTATTTTTAATTTCCAATTATAATTTGTATATCTAGTTGATATATTATTTAGTTGATATAGGATAAAGTTTGTATGTATGTATTAATTTTTTATGTTATATTGTTGCATCTAATCGTTTATATTTCTTAATTAATATATAAGTGTATAGATTACAACTCACACAATTCAAAATTGTTGGACAGTTGTTGATGTAATATGGCACCCGAAGAAGTCATCCTAGGACTACATCAAATGATAAGAGCAAGAAGAATAAGAAGCAGACACAGAAGAAAAGAGGTCAACCACGGCCAAGTGTTATCATAGAGATGATGATGGACCATATGCATTGAAGTGGAATGATCATGGAGTTGCTGTTGGTGAATTCAAGGATTAGATATACAACCTACACTGGATCTATCACACGTGAAAAAGTGAAAATTTTCAATGGAAAGTGGATTGACGTTTACCATGTTGTTAAAACTCCATATATTTGCTTCAAAGAACTTGTTTGTCCCACATGGGAAGTTTGAGACCACTTTTTGTTATTTATAAAGGGAAGTGTACTACTAAGTGTTTGAAGCTAGTGTGTGGGCTAGGCATGGGCATCCCCACGCGCGCGGGTGTGGGTGTGGCCCATTTTACACTCCCTCAATATTTTTGGGTCAAACTTGCTTTGTTTATTTGTAATGTATAATTGATTTCCTTTCCGTTACAAATTGATTACGGATTATTTGCTGCCTGATTTTTTGCCTCAATATCTTCCTCTAATTAATCCGTAATCTTTGACCTTCCCGTTTTGCCTAAACACTATATATTGCCCTCATTGTTTTCATTGCAAACACACAGAAAAAAATCGTGCTTCACAAAATTCAAACACATCTCTCTGTTTCTCTTCTTGGGCATTGTTTTATCCAGTTCTCAATCCGATTTTTTGCAGTACACAATTAAGCCGGAGTCGTGTAATCCTGGGGGTCGATTGCCGTGAGGCCGTGTGTACGAGTACGGGGCAAATTCGACTTTAGGACAGTGATTCCGATAACACCACGACAATTCAGATAAGTTTGTTCTTTATATTACTAGGCTTATTTCCAACAGACACTGCACCGAATAAATTAATTTTGTGATATTTTAGCAACTCCATGATGGTTAGGATGCTAGGCGAATCGAAACGATAATTTTCAGTATTGAGGTCAATTTTGCGTATAGATTTCTCAATGTAACACCACATCCATACATGCACCCAATCACGTATTTATGCACCATGTCTTTCCGTACCTTGCTTGCCATAACAGTACATTAAATCACATAAAATTTAAAAACATATAAMTTCATCATTCAGATTTTTACACAAAAAAAYATAATTTAATCATAATTTTAATGGCAGTATGACCAGTATCCAATTGAGCAGGTAACATAAATAAAATACATGTATTCCTCAGTGGAATATATAATTAGGAAAAATCATGCCAATAGAATTGTTTGGTTGCCTCCTTCGTAAAGTTGAAAGTGAGTGTGTCAGGAAATAACACTACTACAAAAATACCCTTTCGTGTCGCCTAAAAATGGCCAATCGCGTCGCCTTTTTTGTAAGAGCGCGCGCGAATAAGGTAGCATACGGTGTAGATCGTGGGCCGCGCCCTCCGCGTAGCGGGCGCGGCGACTTATGGACTACATCGAGGTGTTTGCGTTGGGTTGACCACGAAACCCGCAACGTGAGTTGCGTTTGGGGTAGTGTTGTCGATAAGGGGAGTTCGCCACCACACGTGGCCTAAAAAGGTTATTTCACGGACGCCCAAACTTGGTGCAAAAACAATGGCCCCACGTTCTAATCCAAGTAACCAGCCTCGTTGGGGTTCGGGGAATCATGGTACGGATTGAAATCAGTAACCCAATCCGCGCACCCGATCATTACGGCCTCTCTCCCCCCACTGGTCTCACTGTGAATTCCATTAAGCACACATTATATTGGATGCACACACTTACATATTTCGAACCCTATTAAGCGCACTAACCCTAACAGATTACTAGTAGTTTAAGCTATTAATGTACAAAGAAGACTTCTACAATGGCAAGCATCGCTTATTGTTGGTCCAACTGTTACAGGTGCTATAGAAACCGGCTCGTCCAATGATTATCTGACTTAATGGATAGCATACATTCCGGTCTTGGTTTAAGCAATATATACAAGTGTGATAGGGGAAAATATGTGCATAAACAAACATTGAAGGAACAATGGTTAGTAGTCATGAATAATGAATAATATGTTATTCTGTCTACCTTGTCTCTACAAATACACAAATTGTTAAAAACTAAACAGCGCATGTCCTTGTAGATTGAATTGCATAATATAAGACAAAGTAAAAAACGTTGATTGACAAGGTTAGGAGCTAAATATAATAAAGGTTAGCGAAAACGAATTAAAAGCAAAATAATATCCCTAATATTTCATGAGACGATTCAAAGTCGTTTTACATGTGCTAAATTATTAAAATCATAATAATGGTTAACTACAAGTTAAAGAAAGTGAAAGAGATATAGTGTGCATAACTCAGAATTAAACCTTGTTTCCGCTGTTCAAAACGATCATAAAAGAAAAGCAAAAGACTCGTATTATGTGTATTTGTGAAAGAATTTGTGTAGATGACAGCGAGAGAGAGAGAGAGTGGACGCTGTCTCGAAAATCGTGTTGTTCTGGAATAAGCAAGGCAGCATGTATTATAGGCAACGAGGGAAAAACCTGAGGGAGAAAACCCTGCGTATAGCAGAGGAGCTGTGTATATACGCAGGTGCGCTGCAGTATATACGCAGAGGAGCTGCGTAATATACGCAAGTGGCCTGCGTATATACGCAGGTGGCCTGGTTTATACGCAGGGGGCAACTTGTAATACGCAGGTAGCCTGTATATACGCAGAGGGGCTGACGTATATACCAGGCTGCTCGGTTAACGCAAGCTGTCTCCTCGTATATTTTTTTTCAAAAATCTGAAATATTTTAATTCGGATAACTTCTTTGCCATAGGTCTCGATTTTCATAAGATACGTATCTATGGACGCCTCCTTTCACCAAAGAAGTAAATTTCTAGGAGATTCTAGAACATTCCGCGTTATTTCTAATTTCTTATTTCTGCGTATTCTGCGTGATTTAAACATTGCAAATAGTCATAGAAATCATAGAAATCAGAAAAATTTAAAAATACTGCGATTCAGGAAAAATGTAGCACGAACAATGATGAAAACAAAAGCATTGAGATCGCCAAGTGTAACTTTTGAAAACTTTGAGATTAATCGAGAAACCGAAGAAAATTATTGTCTCACTTGGACCTGCTCGTCATAGGAAGTTAACAGAACGACGTTATGACTCATGTATTTCCAGAAGTGCGTAGCTTCAACATTATTTTCGCGCTTCACTTAGAGTTCAAGGTCGACGTATACTTCACGAGTGCGAATTAATGGACCATTGACTGTGGTCAACAAAATACTCTCATCAATTCAGTCATCTACTAATCTGTGGGAGATCATTTTTAAGAGTGTCTACACAATACTTGCGTACGCCTCGTAAGTAGAGGCGACCGATACGGTTAACTAGGCACACCTCTTAAATATAGAGACGCAGAAGGCGATAGGTTGCGTCACAGGAAGTTGCTAGCCTCAGTGCGCTTGGCCCAACGTAGTATGACGAACGCCGATTAGGTGCATTCGATCAGCCCCTACTAGAACCTAGGAACGGTACACTGGGGGAACTACGAAGGAAAAGGCTGGATGAATGCGTCGCCCCTAACGTAGGAAGCGGAATCGTCAATTAAGGGGCATTGAGCAGTCGCCTACTAAGTCAGGAGGCGACGAGCGATAGGGTACAATGGGCATGCAGCACCATAACGAGGAAGAATGAGTGACAGCTAGCGCTTGTAGGATAAAATGAGCACGTCGACTGATCCCTACCGTCACAGGAATGAAATGGACTGCTGGGGGCCGCGATAGAGCTCATTGTGTCAGCATCAACCTGAGGAGCGAGCAAAGTAAGCGAGAGGTAGGCGCTCAACATACAGATAGGACTCGAGCTTATATCATACCGTCCATCAAGCCATATACACACCCTAGACGATGCGCAGTTGTAAAGGCCTCTCATTATATGGCACATATAGATATGTCTAAATGAGAAGGCTGACAGCCCATGACATAATAGTGATCTTTTTTTCTGAAATTCATAAATAATAAAAATACAAATTTTGAATTTTTTTGTATCAATGCCCCAATAAGCAATCGAAAAGTAATAAAAATATTATATACCAAATAACAACCAGTTAATTATAATCCACCAAACACACGCAAGACCAACACATACATATGTAAGAGACAGAGACCACCATATGGACGTATTTTTTAAGTTTTTACACTTCCATAACACACTAGAAACCGACATACAAGATAATCACATATAGGAGATGATAATGCCAAAAAGATATTTGATACGAAGTTAGACCAGAAAACAAAACTCATAGATTCTAACAAAGTCAACACCACGTTTCTCGCAGGCTTATCCATCAATGACTTCGGCTTGAGAATATGATCTCCTGATTAGACGAAGAATCCCATATTTGGGACAAAATAATCAATAAGCGTTAGTGAAAATTAACAACCGTAAAATATTTTATCAATAATACTCGATATTAATAGAATATATAACTATTGAACCTAGCAATTGTTTTTCATTCATGGACAGTACACAGAGACAATATTACGCAATACATCATCACTGTATATAACCACGCTCTACTCCTCCTAGGTTGTTTAGGGAAATAACAAAAAGTTCCTAAAGGACAAATATAAATCTACATCAATTACTTAACTAAATATGATAGAAATTATCACACATAGCTGAAAAAACTTTAAACTCTCACACATAACTAAGTCTTCCACAAATAAGTGCTTTTTCTTGGCCCCGTCGGAACTGAGAATATGAGTAGCCCTATACATCTATCTATACAAATGAACACACAAGTAAAATCAATAATGCAACGTTTATTCTCAAACACCAATAGCACCAACTGAATCAAAACATACCAAAGACTTATGTCCTAGTTATAAATATTTCTAAGGCAAGCATCTTCCCCTAAAATCAACCTAACAATATGAACATAGATGCGATCTGCGTATTAACAAAAGAACAAAAACTAATACGTCCTACAGACTTCAACCAAACTAAACCATTCAATCCAGACCACGCTGAACACAACATCCATACCACGTAATATTCTGTTAAAAAACAATCATCACTCTAATACTATTTCAAAACAAATTGTTGTTAACACTCTTATCATTAAAAGCAACTCAAATAAGGCTAATTGAGTGATTCACAAATACTACAGACTATGCTACATAAATTCCTCGGAACACTCCCTAAAAATCGACTAAATAATGCATAAAATGCATGATTCAACTGTTTAACAAAACAACAAAAACACAACTGCCCTACAACTTTCAAACCAAACGAAACCCAAAAGCCAAATTACCAGCTTAGCCTACAACATACACAAAGTATTGTTCTAAAAACAATAATCGATCGTAAGTTACTTTCAATCGAATATTGTTGTTCAACACTTGTATCATTAAAGCAAACTCAACAAAGGCATTAGTGAGTTGATACACAAAATCTACAAAGTAATGCTA